>CAKNXH010047560.1:0-14394 GCA_932178445.1 Andricus quercusramuli
TCAGCCTAACGGGCCGTTCCTCTATCCGCAACCCGAGGACGCGCTGCGTAGTGGTGACAGGAACCCACCGAGCAGAATAAACAAATAATATAAAAACTAAAATTCAAAATGTATTCATGAAATTCTTTATAACAATATCTAAATGGATTCAGGTCAAACGGCGAAGCCATTTTGTCTGATTAATCTAAAGTCTATTAATATATTTTTCATGTAACAATTAAAAGAAAGAAAATTTCCTCGACTTCATTCAGGGGCGAACACACCATATACGAAAACTAGGGGCCCCTATCCAAATGAGTGGGTGAATTTCCGAAAGGTTGGGTGGATGTAAGTGGTTAGGGGTGGATAATATCATGGGATGCAGACTTGAAGTAAAATTAAACTGTAAACAATATAATATCTTATAATCACTTCGCCCCCGAATTCTTGCATTCAACATTCACGCCGAATCAGTGTAAATGTACAATGTTCGGCAACTTACTCCGAAAGTAGTACCTTGTACATTACATGACAAAATACAAGCTCTCTATGTATAAAAAGGAAGATTATACTGAGATGATTTTTCAACTACAATTATAAATTTTGAAGTGCTGGGAGTCAATTTTTCAGTTAAAAGAATAAATCAATTTTCCAAGAAAAACAATGATTTTTTAACAAAATAGTTATATTTTCAACCAACCAGATGAATTTTCAAAGAATCCTCATAAGAAATTACTTTTTAACCAAATTGTTAAATTTGCAAGAAAGTAGAATATTTTAAGCAACAGAGATGAATTTATGAGCAACGAAACAGTTGATGACTTGTCAACCAAAAAGGATAATTTTTTAAAAATTGTTCACTTTTTTAAAGAAAGTAGATTAAGTTTGAACAAAATAGTGAAAGTTTCAATACAAAATATTAATTTTTGAAGAATAAGAATTATTTTACACTGAAAAATACAAATTTTCAACGAAATAATTTAAGTTTCAATTGAAAATGATAAATTTTTCAGAAAATATTTCAATTTTGTAGCAAAGAGATGAATTGTAAACAAAAATTATGCATCTTCAGCCGAAAAATTAATGTTTAACAAAGCAGTTCATCCTTTTTGTACAAGCTCTCAGGTAAAACAAAACGGAGGGCTAGACTCTTATGTAACCGGTTATTGCAGACAGCCCCTGAGTTGTACAAACATGCAAAGTTTGTGTACAATGCGAATAAATCTGTTATTTTTCGGAGGAAATTGGGCGACACAGATAACTGATATCTTGCACGTTTGTATAATCTTCCTTTTCATACAGAGTGCTTGTATATTGTCATTTAATTTTAATGTACAAGGTGATATTTTCGGAGTGAGTTGCCGACAATTGTACAGTTACATTGATTCGGCGTGAATATTGCGTTATAAATACGGGGGCGAATTAATTATAACATATTATTTGTTTACAGTTTCATTTTACTTAAAGTCTGCATTTCATGATATTATCTACCCCCCAACCACTTACACCCACCCAACCTTTTGGTAATTCACCCACTCATTTGGGTAGGGGCCCTTAGTTTTCGTACATAGGTTTGGCCCCTGAATGAAGTCGAGGAAAATTTTTGTCTTTTAATTGTTACGTGAAAAATAGATTTCTTTTCGAAAAAAGTGACATGTACTGCCAGTCTTCACACCAGGGCCCTTAACACTTTCACTATCTTAACGGAAGTGTCTACGCGCACTGAAAAAATCCAGCCATGCGTACTGAGATTTCGGTACAAATAGCCCCAAGAGCCCCAATAGGATGTTTTTAGAACGAGATTAAAGCTTATTAAGTGCACGATAAGGGAAAATCATAGAGAAAAGATGTACCGAATTTTCTAACCTAGAAAATGCAGGAGAAGTCCGTCATTTTTTGACAAAAATTACAAAATTGTACTAAAACTACAAAGAAAAAAGTTTTGTTTAGTGCACGACATCATATTTTATAGATTTTTTGAAGTTGAATTCAAATCTGCCAGGAAAAATAGCGTAGCGTATTTCCTTACGGAGAAAAATGCGGTTAAATATGAAAATTCCAATATGGAGAGACACGAGTCGAAAACATGATGGTAAGTTAACGAAGTTTATTATCTTTAGGTTTTGGGGGTCGCGGAATCCAAATATGACGTCAAAATTACAAAATGAAGAATGGCGGATCCAATATGGCGAAACAAAAGTTTTGGAAAATTTAGGAAAATTGCCCATATTTACGTTTTCGAGGGCTCTGAATCGAAATCTGATGTCAAAATTTAAAAATAAAAAATGGCTGATCCAATATGGAGGAACAAAAGTTGGAAAAATTTAGGCAACTTTACAAAATTGTCCATATTTACGTTTTGGAGGTCTCTGAATCCAAATCCGATATTAAAATTTCAAAATTTTGTGGTAATACCTGAAAAATATGTTCTCAGTGTAAATATAGAAGAAGAGAATGACGAAAGTGATGCGAGTTCCCTGAGTAATGAAAATTTAAGCGATGATATAAATTCAAGTGATGAAGATTGATTATTGGTGAGAATAGGCAATTGAGATTAGGACATATGTCGATTTAATTCAACGTGTCTGTAACTACAATTTGATTCCTGCAATAATTGTTAAAATAGAATTTTATCAATATTTGTCCTGCCATATTGTATACACCATTTTAAATTTTTTAATTCTGATGCCAGATTTGGATTCAGCGACCTCCAAAACGTAAATATGGAAAATTTTGTAAAGTTGCCTAAATTTCTCTAACATTTGTTACTCCATATTGGATCAGCCATTTTTTGTTTTGAAATTCTGACATCAGATTTGGATTAAGAGCTCTCGAAAACATAAATATGGACAATTTTCCGACATTTTTGAAAACTTTTGTTCCACCATTTTGGATGCGCCATTTTTTATTTTGTAATTCTGACGTCATATTTGGATTCCGCGCCCCTAAAAACCTGATTATAATAAACTTCGTTAGCTTGCCATCATGTTGCCGACTTGTGTCTCTCCATATTGGATTTTTCATATTTAACCGCAGTTTTCTCGGAAAGGACATCCGCTACGCTATTTTTCCTAGCATTTTGAATTCAGCTTTAAAAATTCTATAAAATATGATGTCTTGCACTAAACAAAACTTTTTGCTTTGTAGTTTTAGTACAATTTTGTAATTTTTGTCAAAAAATGACGGACTTTTCCCGCATTTTCTAGGTTAGAAAATTCGGTAAAAATTTTCTCTATAATTTTACCTTATTTTGCATTTGATAATCTTCAATCTCGTTCAAAGAACATCAATTTTGGTCAATTTGTTCGAGAGATATTAGGTTTTGAAAGTAAATTTTGCAAAAAAGCTCACTGTGCGTCGCCACGGCTAATCTTAAAATAGTTCTTTCTAGTACCGGAAAAGCTGTTTGTTGCAATCAGGTAAAATATTTAATTCGGTATTTACGTGCCATACATTTTTATTAAAAATTGTGGACGATGAGATATTTTTTTTTTTAATTAAGATATTAGCTGAAACTCTGATTTCCTCACTTGCTTGATTTTATTAATGTACTATCGTTTCAATGAGAATCGATAAATGTCGTATCAGACAATCAGTATGATCCATCGTGTACATTCAATAATTTTGACACGTTGAATTAAAACTGGTACGAATAGAAATAGAATAAGAACGGCATGTCGGACTTCGAACACTGTGTCTTGGACGCTCCGCAGTTAGACCAAGGAGTGCTGGCCCAAGTGCCCAATTGCGGAGCGACCGGTCGATCTGGGGATGGACCGCTCAACGGGCTTAGATCGTAACATATATAATATGCAAGGTGTTTTGTTTTTATCTTGAGGCATCGGAATATCTTATGGAATACGCACCGTAAGAAAAAATGTCTGCAATAAAAACTCTTCATTTTCAAGGGGGAAAAACGACTCAGACGAAATTTACCCCACACACCACCCTCTGGGAGTAGTTGCCAGTACTTGCTATCACGGGGATCATTGCAGTGCCATCTGCCGCGAATTGAAAAGAAAATCAAAGAAAATTGAATAAAACTTAGGTTTTTTTTTTCGCAGGATGCGTATTGCTTGAGATATTTCGATGTCTCAAGATAAAAAAAACAGCCTGTATATAAAGAAACGGTTTTCTCTCCACGATATTAAACAGATAATTTGAAAAGTGACACCGTTCAATAAAGGAAAGAAGCTATTAGCGTTAGATTAATCTGCGGTACAGTGCCATTTCAAAATAGACTCATTCGTGCCTTGTAATTATAGAGTCAACATTCATGACATTAATAAGCCGCCCCTTCAGCGTTTGTCTATTATGAGAAAATACTGCTCGGCCAATTAAAAAACTTATTCAGTTCTAGCTTTACTACCTACAGTTTTTCACGCTTGTTTTTTTTTGTTCCCATTGTGCGCATTACATTCAATGAAAAGTAAATGGACTCATGCAGGGAGGCACTACTAATGAAAAATTTTCTTGAAACTTTTAGTTATAATTCCCCCACAAGGCGCCAACCCTATTTTCGTCGAATCTTGGAGGGCCATTCGATTTTTCTTTTGATTCTTATGTAAAATAATCTCAAGAATCTTGGATATTGTTAGGTAAAAACTTCTTTTTACTATCTATGGATGCTCTACTGGGGTTGTGCATAAATTACGTAACATAATTTTCCGGCAATTTTGACTCCCTCCCTCCTATATACGCCTTTTTCAGACTTTTCCCTGTAGGTTTTCACCATTACGTAACATTGAGCTAGACCCCCCTCACCCCAAAAAGTTCTACGTAATTTATGCACGATCCCTAATTCAATATATAGATTTCTGTCCCATAGTTAAATCGCTAAGATATCAACTAGTAATATCTAGATAGTCTTCTTTAATATATATTTTTCTCTGTGGAGAAATCAAGAGAAACAATAGTTGTTGCAACATTTTTACGCTCCGGCGAATATTAATAAGTGGAAAAAATATGTTTTTCAATAACCTTCAACCTATTATATGAAGAAAAAAAGTAACACTCATTTGAAAGTACCAACTGAAATACACATTTTTGCAATAAACATTTATCCCCTGAAGTTACTAATTTTCAAGATAATCTGAAACGTTACATATTGGTAGCTGCCTTACGGCAAAATGATACATTTGGCATATCCCTAAGATATCTCGGCAGGAAATGGGATATCCTGAAAAATGTGCCAGAAATCTCCCAGGATATCCGTGGCATATTCCAAGGATATCGACATTTCCGCCCCGTACGATATCCACTCAATGTCATGTGCGGGATATACACAATTTTGGCAGTGAAATCAAAGATTTCTGAAAACTATATTAATTAAAATATGTAGTATGCCTGTAAACATAAAAATTCACAAACATCCGTTCAACAAAAAACCGCTTTATAAAAATTTCGAATAAAAAACAAGCCACTTTCTGAAAATTTTAAAGTTGGCTGTCATTGTATCTGTAACCGCTATAAATTGCGCCACTTAGAGATCGCATTTTTCATGAAAATCAGTTTTTATGATATAAAACCATTTAAAATAATACGTACCACGTTGATTCACATAATTTAAATGAGAATAGATTATAATCCGGCACGAATATTCGAGAAATTGTTGACTTTTGTTAAAGCTTCACTTATTATTGCGCGACAGTTTTCGCACACTGACAGCCATGATGGATTTGTTATTTTATTGATAGTTGAATTTACATATTCTGAGATATCCTTGGGATATTCTCAGGATATCGAGATTTCAGCCCTGTAAGATATCATTCACAATATCCCTAGGATCTCCTGGGATATGCCCAGGATATCCGCGGGGATAAATGGGATATCCCACCGATATCTCATGCTGTGAGGGCTGGATGTGCGCAATGGAAAAATCATCACGTACGAAAATGTATCACGTACTTTGTAAATGGTCAAAAGAAGATGTACTTTAATTTTTGCTCATAAACCTTCATTCGTTCTGCTGTTTTTTTATGATTTCCAACATTATTGTTCTTCCAGAAATAAAATATTGAAATAATTGTATGTGATTCAGTTTTCGATCGTTCCTGCTCGTACTACGAGAATTTCGTTTAATCGAGACAAGACAAACAGAGAATTAGAATATTAAAACGAGAATCTCTCTCGTTCTCATCCATTTCTCGCTCGTCTCGCTTGGTATGCAACTCTAGGTGATTGTTTTATTTTCTTGATTTAAATTGATATAACTCTTACTGAGAAAGACATAAAGGTGTCGAAATTGTTATTCTAATTCTTTGAAGTGGTACTAAAATGATGTTATGGCCTACATTGCAAAATTTAAATATATTAGTTTTGGATTCTGGACATCATTTTACAAAAAAATCAGAAGAACAATCGAATAGACCTCGTCAATCTGACGCAAATAGGGGTGGCGTCTCGACTAATAAACTTTTAAAATCATTTTATAAAAAATACGTTTTTTCAAAGATTTACAATTGAAATTTGTTATACAAATTTTGGCACCAAAGAATAGAAAATTAGACCAAATAACTTTTTATATTAATATCAATGTATTATTTTCGAAGTTATTATGTGAATTTATTTAATATAAGGTTCTATTGTTCATAGCGGTAGTTTTCCTTTAAATAATATCTGATGAGGAAGTCTAAATTGGCTTCGACACATGTTGGTCCCTAGTAGTACAAAAAAGTTGGAAAATGAATAAGGTAACGTTGGTTGCGATTACCTCTTTCCTTTTTTCCGTCTTTTTTCTTTCATTATATATTTCTCTACAATGAGCCGGGAAGGGGGTAGTTGGAAATCTGAATTTGATTAGTGAGCTTTTTGGTGTTTTGATTTTGGTACATAAAAAGGTTCATAAGAAAGAGGACTTCATTTCGATTTCAAAAGAATTATATTTAAATATTTTTTTAGTAAACGGTGTGTTAAAGTATAAAAATTACGAAAGGAACATGTTGAAAAGTCATTTTTCCTAAAAATTATTTCATTTGAAAATATAATGGGAATTTTCGCAAAGAACTAACATTTAAGTGTTTCTCCTCTCATTGTACCTTCCTATTAAGAATAGTAACACAGGCCGACAAAAGTTATAACCAAAGACCGGACCACGTGACTGCGAAGAATTTTGGTATCCTAAAACCGAATCCGTTATCAAAAATTTTCCTATACGTCAGGTTTTTGAAATATCCTAATTTAAAAGTGCAAAAATGGTTATTTTCAGCCATATTTGTAGCGTTCAGAGCAAAAATGTGACACATAAAGTTTTGAGGAAAAACAGTAAACAAAAAGTTCCGAGGAAAAAAAGTAAACGAAAAAGTTCAGAGGAAAAAAGGTAAACCGAATCGCGAGGTAAAAATGTTACTCGGAAATATCCGAGGAAAAACGTAGAAAATGTTGAGGGACAAAATTTTATCGAAAAAGTTCCTAAGAAAAACATTACAGAAAATTTTGAGGGGAAAATGTAGTAGAAAAACTTCCGAGAAAAAGCGAAACTCGAGGAAAAAAGTTCCTTCTCGAGTACTAGAGGAAAGACGTTACTCCAACAATTCAGTTTTTTTTTGCTACTGTAAGTTGATCACGAAAATACTACCAAAAAACAACAAGAACGTCAATTTGATCAGGTCCATTCAGCTAGCACCTCCACAATCAAATTTTGGGATTTTTCAAAGCTCAGAATTTTGGACTCCAACCCTTAACGTTAAAAATCAAACCCTTTCTCCCAGGCAGATATGACTTTGTCAAAAAATAATATTTTAAAGAATTTTTAAGTATCAGTAGAGTCTCTGAATTTGAGGCTCCTCAAAAATACCCACTCTGATTTTTGGACTCACCCCTTAACGTTAAAAATCAACTCCTTGGTACCACGCAGATATGACAGCATCAAAAAATAATCTTTTTGAGAATTTCACAATGTGGCTGGAGTCTTTGATTTTTGGGCTCCTAGAGGATACCCACTCCGATTTTTGAGCTCCCGCCATTAACGGTAAAAATCAACCCCTTTGTACCACGCAAATATGACTGATATTTGGGCATCTTCAAACTAACCAATCCGATTTTTAGGCTCCAACCCTTAACGTTAAAAATCAACCCCTTTGTACCACGCAGATATGAGAGTGTCAAAATAATATTTTTAAGAATTTTAAAGTATCAATAGGGTCTCTGATATTTGGGCTCCTCAAAAATTACCAATCTTTTTGGGATTTTTAAAATGTGGCTAGAGTCTCTGATTTTTGAGCTCTTCGAAGACACCCACTCCGATTTTTGGGCTTCAACCCTTAACGCTAAAAATCAACTCCTTTTTACCACGCAGATATGACAGTGTCAAAAAATAATCTCTGAGAATTTTACAATTTGGGTAGAGTCTCTGATTTTCGGGCTCCTCGAAGATACTAACTCCAATTTTTGGGCTCCAATCCTTAATGGCAAAAATCAACCCCTTGGTGCCACGCAGATATGATTTTGTCAAAAAATAATATTTTTAAGTATCTTAAAGTATCAATGGAGTCTCTGATTTTTTGGGCTCCTCGAAAATACCCAACCCGATTTTTCGGCTACAACCCTCAACGTTAAAAATCAACCTCTTTTTTTACGAGGGAAGGTGGAAAATGTGCTTACACACACCGAGAAAGGTCCGCACTTCTCGGTAGTGTCCGGATATTGATATCATCACTACAATGATCTTAATCTATATAAATATACACAAGGATCCCAATTCGATCATTATAGTGATGCTACCAACTACCGACAAAAAACCACCACCCTTTCTCCTGGGCATGATTCCCCCCGGAACCGCTTTCGAATTACTTCAGGGGGTGCCGTTCTTTGGCCGCGCCTCGGCCTTCATTATTTTTGCCAGGTTTGTCTACTTCTGATGAACTGGGCTTCTTGTCGGACCTGCCCAGCTATGATGTTAGCTTTCGCATACTGCAGCTTTATGCCCCTCTTTGCCGCATCGCCAGAATGATTTGGTCCTATCTGGGCCCTCGCAGTTCGCTGCCATGTGGCAGAAGCCTAGGCAGCGGTAGTACCTTATTGCCTCCGCCTTCTTATGCGCACGGCAGGATACCCATCCCACCTTGAGGTGTCCAATGCGCACCAAACTTACATTTAGATCTTCTGCCACCTCCACGAAAGCCTTCAGATTACCTCTAAAGGGTCTTTTCGTGAGGCTGACCCTGATGACTCTAACCGGTTTGCCGAAATGTTTCCGAGCAGCTTCCTCTACTTCTTCTGCATCTGTCGTCGTATCGAGGTCCAGAACCTCGACCTTGGTGCGTGGGACAAGCTCACGTACGCTACCCCCGTCCCCAAACCGCCTCCTTGATGGCAGCCGACAGCTCAGCTCTGCCTTTTGATGTAGGTCCCACTTCTACTAGAACCTCGCCGTGTCTCGTTTGCTTGACCCCCTTGATTTTTATGCCAAGGGCGTCAGGTTTCACCTAATTCTTAAGGTCCTTGAGGACCCTCGCGTAGCTAAGTCCCTCGGTCGGTTTGATAGGGACCGCCTCGGTTCTAGCTCGGATTTGCCTCTTCTTCCATTTTGTTGCATACTCTTGCTTTTTTCCCACCTTTTTCGGAGTCGAGGTCGTTGGCGCTGGAGTTTTACGTGTCCTCGGATTTTTGCTTCTCGGCTTGGAAGGGCTCATCTCTACTGGACTCAGGGTGGACTCCTTCTCTCGCTTTCTATCACAGGGAGTGGGAGCTGCCACGGCTTCCTCAGTCTGAGTGCAGCTTTCGTCTGTATTCTTCTTTGCCTTCTCCTTTCGGATCATGGCTCTTGTTCGGGCAGTTCGTCTAACGTTCTCGATCAAATCCCTATTAAGACCTTCGGTTATCAAAGAGTGATCGCATCCCTAATTGGCAGCCACATTCCTCTTTGTGCTGCTAAAGTCCATCATTTTTTTTATGGTGCCTCGTGAATCTTCAAAGAGAGCATACGTCTCTGAGAGTTTGGCATCCATTTCTGCGATGTCCACCTTGTTCATCGATACTTCCACCTCCTCCGTCACGTCCATGGGACCGGCACTGACCACCGGGGCTTTCACCCGATCGGTTATGTCTGAACCCTAACGTGTTGGGGGTTTTTCGGACCCCGGGTTCGGATTCAGCGACCCCAAAAACAAATAGTAAACATGGTCTGACCTCCAGACCCGGAAAAATATTTTTTTTTGTGTGGCTGTGTAATCTTTTTTAGAATTTTACAATGTGGCTAGAGTCTTGGATTTTTGGACTCCTCGAAGATACCCACTCCGATTTTTCGAGCTCCAGTCCTTAACGGTAAAAATCAACCACTTGGTACCACGGAAATATGACTTTGTCAGAAAATAATGTTTTTAAGCATTTCAAAGTATCAATAGAGTCTCTGATTTTTGAGCTCCTTGATAATAGTCACGCTCAAAAACCAGAGGCTCTAGCTATATGATAGAATTATAGCCCCAAAATCAGAGACTCCACTGACACTGTAAAATTCTCCTAAAGATTGTTTTTTGACAATGTCATATCTGCGTGGCACAAGGGGTTCATTTTTAACTTTGAGTGTTGGGGCGCAAAAATCGGAGCGAGTATTTTCGAAGAGCCTAAAAAAATTTCGTGATCAACTCATAATAGCAAAAAAAACTGAATTGGTAGAGTAACATCTTTCCTATGGTACTCCAGAAGGAATTTTTCCCCTCGAGTTTGACTCTTCTTCGAAAATTTTTCTACTTCATTTTTCCCCCCAACATTTTCTGCAACGTTTTTCCTCGGAACTTTTTCAATCACATTTTATCCCTCAACATTTTCTATAACGTTTTTCCTTGGATATTTCCGAGTAACATTTCTACCTCGCGATTCTGTTTACCTTTTTTACTCTGAACTTTTTTGGTTACTTTTTTTCCTCGGAACTTTTTCTTTACTGTTTTTCCTCGAAACTTTCTCTGTCACATTTTTCCTCTGAGCGCTTCATTTGAGGCAATAAAACATGATCAGCAATTTTTTTATCTAAAAACTGCCAGCGCTATCGTTAAGTATATTCTTTTTTATCTTTCATTTCAAATTTTGATCATCCCGAAACGATTTTTTTTTTCTCCTAGATATCGCACATCAACGGGATGATCAGTTTCGGGATAATTAAAATTTGAAATGGAAGATAAAAAGGAGTATACTTAACGATGGCGTTAGCAGTTTTAAGAGACAAAAATTGCTGATCGCGTTATATTGTCTCAAATATGGCTGGGAATATCCATTTTTGCACTTTTAGATTAGGATATCTTTTCTTTATCTATTCTTTTATTTTTCAAAATCTATTCGAACAAATAATAAAATCGACAATTTTTCATTCTTATTAGGAGCAGTTTTCGTAATTTAAATGAATAATCGGTTATGTTTAAGGAAGTTCTTATTCACACTGAAAATACTTTATCAGTTTTCAACTTAAGAATTATATTTTCAGGTGAATATATATAGGTGACTGTATACGTATTTACGTAATTCCCTTTTATTTCGTAGTTAGCTTTTCGTGAAGAACAGACGGCAAACAGTTTCCTTACCGGCACCGGCAAGGTTGTTCGTTCTCGGCGCGCCAGCAGTGTAGACTCCACCTATATTTAATCCTTCTCAAGAAGACTAACCTGATCGAGCAAAGTGCATGTTATTCACTCCACATTAATTGATATGTATCGTTTTTTTTTAATCTTCGCCTATGTTGCAGTTCCTGAAATGCTACAGTTAGCGTTAGATGATGTAGAGCACTCACTGAGTGCATGCTTAAAATATTGCATGGGCAATTGAAGTTATTATTTACTAATATCTTCAATTTCCGTAGTAAAACCGGTTGTGATTCTAGTGTTGCGGTAGCAACATCTTCCCCATTGCAAAGGGAATTACGCGAAGTCAGAGTTCTTCGAAGACTATGTGTTGCGTAATTGTTCACATCTATCTTCATCTGTTATTCTAGATTTGCATTACGGTTTGAAAGTCAAGTTTCTTCAAACACATTAAGGCATAGCTCTTCACTAGATTCTTCTTCTATGTAAGAAGAGGCTGTGACAGATGTTTTCTCGTTCGTCTAAAATATTAATACAATTATGGCACGAAGCAGTTTCAAGGACAGTAACAATTCTCTTCAGAATTATTGAAAGTAAAAACTTAGACTAACTTTTGCTAAAATTTGTCCATTCTCCTTCCTGATATTGTAGTTTTCAATATGAAACCACGACTCTACTATTCCTTTTGCAGTCCTATGATGTAGTGAACCTGTTAATATCTTCTATCTGTTCCTTGAAATCTGCTTTTTGTATTCTGAAAATAAAAATTATCATTTAATAAGTTTATCAACTTATATGCCGAACTCTGCACACATTAACTCGTGAAATTCTTACTATTTCAATTAGCCCGAGTAAAAATTATTGACTTGAGTTGGATCTTGGGCGAGAGTTAGAATTTACGGTTCAGACCTTTAGAGATTATGTATTAGGCTTTAACATTGCTAGGATCAAAATTACAAAAGTTTTCGTTTGAAAATTTAAATATTCTTTACACTCTGACCTCTATAAAGTGTGGACCCCACCAGCAGGACTATCTATTTCCAGAAAACAGCTGTAGAGAGGCGGAAACTAAGGAGCTGACATCCGCTAAGGATTAAAATCTTACAACCGATAAAACTTCTAATTTTGTAATAAATGACTTGCAAATTAACATTCTGGAACCTGTGGGCCTTAACTACAAACAACTAAAATTGTCCATAAATAACATTGTAGTTTTCCATAAGTATCTAGTGAACCTTCGGAGATAGGAAAAAATTGACAACATTTTTGGATTCGCCACAGGTTAACAAATTTAATAACTCACCAAGAATAAATAACATAAGGAATTATGATTAGAAGGCAAGTGACGACTTAGCCAAGTCGAATTAATTACATTTACTCGGCTAGCTTAGGCTTTTTTTGATAACTTTTTTAACCTTTTTTTTTAACCTTTTTAGTTTTTAACTGAAAAGTCTGCTAAACATTTTGCATTTATTACATATATTTTATTATATTATATATTTTACTAGGGGTTGGTATCCTGCGCGTGCCAACTAGTGACGCATGTCGATCATTTTTGGACAATATCGATATTTGCTCAAAACATAGTTAGATGGAACTGAAATGTAATGCAGATCAAGAATTTGCAATAAAAAAAGTCGAATGAGACGAGACGATCATCTCGACTGAGCGATAGTTTGTCTCGATGTTGTGAGTATGGTGTTCAAGGTTTTAATTTAATCTGACGAGATTTTTGAAAATGTTTAAAATGATAAGACATGCATCACCAGTGCCAACTCCCGTTTCAGGTAAATAAACATAGATTTACAAAAATTGGTGTCTATGTTTTTGGTTATGTTAGTAAGTACAAAATGTATCATCTTTTCTATAAACATATATTACAAAAAGTTTGGGTCTGTGTATTTGGTACAATATTGTACTATCTTTTTTAGAAACATAGAGAGGGTACAAACAGTGTATGTTTCTAGTTATGTTTTCATTGAGTGAGTATACTTAGTACAAAATCGTACTATCCTTCCTAAAAACAATGTGATTGGCATTACTCGCACAGGGGATAACACGGCACATAAGGTAATGTGTGACATGAAATAATATGACACGTGGGTTAATGTGGCACTTGAGGTCTATGTTTTTTGGTTGATGTATAAGTATATTTGGGGCAACGTGGGGGGCAATGTGGCGCACAGAGTATACGTTCTTGCTGGGCAGTATATTTACTTCAATATCAAATTATCGTTTCCAAAAATATACATACAAACTGGGTCTGTTGTTTGGCAGGTCCGTATAACCAGTACAATATTGTACTATCTTTTCTAAAAGCAGCCTCGATTACTGAACTAGTGGCATCTTCATTCAACACTTCACTCAGCACTCAGTTGAGCATGTTTATTTGAGTCAACCAAATAAATGTGTTAAGTGGAATATATTATTTAATAGAAAATGATTTGGTCAAAGGAACGGAATAATTTGGATGATTCTACTAAATACTTCCATTAACTACACTAAACATACCAAAACAGATTATGTCAGCCCACGCCCGTAACCACACTCAGAGAAAAGATTGAGTTGATTCAACAAAACAGTTTGGTCAACCTACTTCGATTGTTGAAACTCAACAATTTGGTCCGCGCAAATAAACCTTTGGTTACTTAAACAAAACACAATGAATTCATTTGGTCAATTCAGAGTAATTATTTATTTGAGTATGTTCACTTGATTAATAATTTGAATAATTTGGTTGATTCAACCAAAAACTTCCATTAAGTACCCTAAACATACCGAAACAGATGAAGTCAGCCCACGCCGCGCCGGTCGTGAATTTGTGACAAAATGAATGAAATGAACTGGACACTAACAGTGTCTACTTTATTTAAAAACTTGGGTCTACGACAGGATGCAGAACATT
>CAKNXH010047563.1:0-27391 GCA_932178445.1 Andricus quercusramuli
TATAATATAATATAATATAATATAATATAATATAATATAATATAATATAATGCAATGCAATGTAAAATTTAATGTAAAATAATATAATATAATATATAAAGAAG
The DNA here is from genome assembly GCA_932178445.1 of Andricus quercusramuli. Classification (NCBI taxonomy): domain Eukaryota; kingdom Metazoa; phylum Arthropoda; class Insecta; order Hymenoptera; family Cynipidae; genus Andricus; species Andricus quercusramuli. The sequence continues at coordinate 105 of CAKNXH010047563.1, forward strand.
TAAAAATTAAATAATTTTGAGATATGAAGTTTTTCATAATATGCATCAATAACAGAGGAACGTTGATTTTCAGATCTTTTTTAGTTAAAAATAAAACTGTTCAGTTGAAATGTCTGACTGTAGGAATCTTTTTCGGATGAAGATATAACTCTTCTGTCGAAAATTAATTTTTTTAGCTGAAAATTCAACTATTTTCTTAAGTAGACATCTATTTTGTGAAATTATCATCTATTTTATTGAAAACGAAATATTTTTTACTCAACTATTCGGAATATAAAGCGTTTTTAATCGAATCATACAAAACGTGTTTTGTCCGAAATCGGTAATATTTTAGACCACCCGCCTCACCCCCCAGCATACTTAAAATTATTGATATCTGAATTTCAGAATAATCATACTGTGAAACATTGGGGGGGGGGGAGATTTGCTAAATTAAATACGTAGTCGCGATCTTAACTTGAAATTCAATAGGAAGATATAGTTTTAATTGCCGATGAAAATAAAAGTCAATGAATCAAGTATTTCTGATAAAAAAAAAATAAAAAAATTGTTCAGAATCTAATAATGCAGAATATGCTGACAGACATTTCTCTCACTCAAATCGAATTTTACTATACTTATTATTTAGACTGTTGTACTAATTATCTTAGACCATATAATAAGAATAAAACGACTTCACTTTTTTGAAAATTTCATTGGTAAAAGCGATTAAATAACTCAATGCCCTTAGAATATCAATAATAACATACTGTGATTTTCAGGAAAACATGAGAGAAGGCATTTCTGTGTCAATCGTTTAATGGAACCTACTCAGATCTTTCTCTGGCTTGGACCATATTAACTTTCTGTTGAATATTTATCCTTCTGGCTTGAAATATCAACTCTTCCTTTTTAAAGTGTCCTCTTTTTATGGATTGAAACTTAACTTCTTCTGATAACAAAAAATTTCTCCCTTCGTAAAGTCTAACAAAGTAAAAATATGAGATAATAATTGGAAAGTATATAATGTGTAATATTAATGTATAATAATATGCAAACATTCAATGTTTTACGACGCGTAACATTTTTTGTGTGCTAAGAATTTTGGGTAAAGTTTAACACAGAAAAAATGTAAATCAATAATTGACAAAAAAAATTTAATTGTTAATTCGTATGTTAAATAATGTGTTCAACATACACATTTTACAGCACATTTGTGAAATGTTGCATTAAAAAAAAAAGAAAAAGCTGAACTGCTCATCACATTTTGAAACTGTGGATAGTGGGGATAATGTAAGAAGACATTCCCAGACGAGCGGTGCGAATGCTGGACAAGAGCGAAAATAAAATGAAGATAAAATAATTAAAAATGAAATTAATTGAAAATTGAATAATTACATAATCTTTTTATTTATATATTTATTTTTTAAATATAATATATTATAATATAATATGATATTATATAATATAATTAAAATATAATATAATATGATGTTATGATATATGATATGATATGATATGAAATGGTATGATATTATGTGATATGACATATGATACAATGTATAATATGATATATATATATATATATATATATATATATATATATATATAATACAGGGTATTTTTTTTAAATTGAGACAACGAAATATCTCAAAAAATACGCATCCTACGGAAAAAATGTCTGGAATAAAAACTTTTTATTTTCGAGGGGGAAAAAAGATTTGTTAAAATTTACCCCACCCCCACCCCCACAGGAGACAGGGGTGGGGGTAACTTTGTAATTTCAAATGGCAACCCCAATTTTTTATCACAGATTCAGATTCTCCTTTACGAAATACGTAAGTTTTATTCGGAAAATTTGTTTCGATTCGCGATAGATGGCGCTGCAATTGCGAAAAACGAAATTGTTGACACTACTTTTAGCTCTACCCAGGAATAACGACGCGGACGTAGTAGTTGTCTATTCCCTTCGGGGTGCTTAATTTCGGTGAGTCCCCTTGCCTCTCACCATCCATCGGGGTGCTTGATTTCGGTGAGTCCCCTTGCCTCTCACCACAGGGATGCTTGATTTCGATTAATTATTTTACAATAAGTGCTCAATATGGTGTCCTCGCACTTCGATGCACTTGTTCATCCGAGCTTTGAAAGATTCCACACAACTGCGAATTGTGTCTGGTGATGTTTGTGCACAAGCAGACCTGATTCGCTCGATCATGTTATCACGAGTTGTGGGCACTTCTTGGCACACGCGATTCTTTAGATAATTCTTTAGATTTCTAGAAATCCGGCGCCGTAAGATCTGGCCATCTGGCAGGCCAATTTACTGGACCTCCTCTACCGATCGATCGTCCATTGAATTCGCGATTGAGTACTTCCCTCGCGACTGCCGCATAATGTGCTGGACAACCGTCATGTTGAAACCACATGTTGTGTCCCACTTCCAAGCTTAGGTCTTCCAGCAATATTGGAAGTTGATTTTCTAACAAGTCACGATATTTTTCACCGTTCAAATTTCCATCAATAAAATACGGACCGATAAGTTGATCTCCAATTATTCCACACCAAACGTCCACGGACCATGGACGCTGATGCTAAACTTCACGCAACCAATGTGGATTTTCTACACTCCAATAATGCATGTTGTGCCGATTAACGTTACCATGGTTTGTGAAAGACGACTCGTCTGTGACGAGTACTAGAAAAAAGAAATTCGGGTTTCCTTGTATCTGCTGAACCGCCCATTGACAAAATGTCCCTCGGTTCTGAAAATCATTTCCATGAAGTTCTTGATGCAGTGAAATATGATACGGATGATAATTATTACGTTTTAATACCTTCCAAACACTGGATAGAGACAATCCGGAATCGCAGCTTAGTTGTCGAGTACTAACATGAGGGTCATGAGTGACTGCAGCTAAAATTGCAATTTCATTATCAACTCCAGTAACTGTTACTTGACGCTTCTAATGTGTCCCCTAAGGGTTTACATTGTTCTTGTATCTCTTCCCTATTCCTTCACACACCCCCCACACACTTACTTGGTGGTGACAGGGGGACCTACAGTTTAAGGTGGGTTCCGAACCACCAAGAGCAACAGCCTTAAGTACTTAGAGAACCTTTTTCTCTAGAGGTACCGGTCCCACGACTCTTCGGAGGTGAAAAACTCCCTTGCTAGGCAAGTGTTCACCGCATGGGCCACCGAGACTCTTCCAGAGTGTGAGGCGGGAATCGAACCCGTAAGCCGACGGAGTGGGTCCAAAGCCTATGCCTTAACCCCCACGACCATCGTCCCACTCTTTATTCTAGACTAGTGCTGAAAGGAATAATTAACTTCTATTTGATTGATTTTTTCGTAGACTGTATGGCGCCATATTCAAAGCTGTACTTATGGCTTCTTAGATTCTCGACTAGTTATGAAAGGAATAATTAGCTTCTATAATTCACCGGCGCGGAGAGGATTCACGAAGAGGTATTTAAGAGATCAGGTATCCTTCTTGCGAAAAAACAGATATGAAGCTCTTTATCAAAAAGAAGAGGAGCAACATCCTCCAGTGAACATTCCACCCGTTCCAGCAAGACCACCTTTGCAGATAGCCGATAATGCTAACATGAGAAGTAGGAGATCTATCCACCAAAAAGTCTTCCTCAGGATGGACCAAATAGCTGACGCTAATACTGCTCTCCCCGATTTGCACCCCGAAGATGTTAATCTCTGGAATCTGATCTGTGTAGTTTACGAGAAGGCGGTCTCCCTGCTTAGCGACGATAGAAGTAACGATACTTCGGTACGTCTGAGTAAGACACGCGAGCGTATTGCACAGCTTCAGTTCAAAATTGAAACGGCGAGACGGCATGCATCAAATGTTCAGTGCGTGATTAGCTACATGACATCAAATAAAAAGTTCACTCCAAAAGTTAGGGTACTTGCTCGAAACTTGAGGAAAACAAATCACACGCTGAACAAGTGTAAACTGTCGACTATCAAGCAGCACTGGACACAAAAAATAAGATCTCTTTCAACAGCGAAACAGGGCGAGTTAAGTGGATTCAGGAAAATTCCACCTTTTCTACTAATCCTTCCCGTCTGTTCAATAAAGCGTCACGTGTAGTTGAAAATCCGCCTAGTCGAGAAGAGATTCAAGTTTTCTGGGAGCAAGTATATGGAGATACTTATCAGCTAAATGAAGACGCTTCTGATATATCACTCTTTCGTAACTTTTTCCAAAGGCAAAGGTTACAAGGTCCAGAGGAAGAGTGTCCACTAATTACTGCTGAAGAAGTGAAGAAAGTTATCGCTGGAACTAAGAACTTTTCAGCGCCAGGGCCAGATAAAATCAACAACTTTTGGTGGAAGAAGTTTACTTCTACGCACCAACATCTAGCTCGTATATTTATTACTTTCTTAAACGGAGAACAACCCATCCCGCAGTGGCTGGTGGAAGGACGCACGGTATTGATCCCTAAGACCGGAGATTTGTCAAGTGCAAAGAACTACAGGCCCATAGTTTGTTTAAACACCAGCTACAAGCTTTTCACTGGCATCCTCAAAGAGAGGATATTAACATCTATCGAGCCGGTATGGAGTGCAATAGTTGAACAACGTGGATGCAAGAGAGGGCTGGCCGGTTGCAGGGAGAACCTGTTAATAGACAGGTGTATTAACCAGAACTCGATCAGGTAACATCTGACTAAAGATATGTGACTACAAGCTATGTCACATATAAGAGGGGGGTCTTTCAAGGAGACTCTCTAAGTCCGATACTTTTCTGCATCTCCCTCTTGTCCCTATCTATTGTGCTCCGAGGCAAAAGCTCTGGATACATATGTGGCCCGTCGAACAGAAGAGAATATAAGGTCAACCACCTTTTATACATGGACGACCTTAAGCTATTTGCTTCCTCAAAAAAGGACCTTAAAATCCTTGTAGAGGCTTTAAATAGGTATTCTAAAGCGATTGGCATGAACTTCGGACTGGACAAGTGCGCCTACGTCCACCTACACCAAGGAAGACTAGAAACTACATCATCCCTTGACGATCAGGATGTTTAACTCATAGGCGGAAATACCATTGAACATCTTGGTATTGGAGAAACATATACATATCTTGGAATACCGCAAGCGGAAACCCAAAATGTGCATAACTTAAAAACGGCCCTTGGAAAAAGGTATAGTCAAATTCTCAGACAAATTTGGGCTTCCGAATTATCTGGAAAGAATGAGATCCAGGCGACCAATATGCTGGCCGTTCCTATACTGCTCTACACGTTTAGTGCAGTAAAATGGAACGTCGATGAGTTAAAGCAACTTGATCGAAGCACACGCAAGATGATGACATTACAACGAATCTTCCGTACCTCGAATATATCTCCCTCGCGATAAAGGGGTTCGAGGCTTGCTAAGCTTAGAGTGTCTTCATCGAAGAACGGTTCTGGCTACAGCCTGCGCAGTTCTAAAAAGCACGGATTCGGTTTTTTATGCTTCCATGTTTCCTGGGTGAAAAATAAAAATGTTTGTAAAACTTGTTGATACATTTTCCATTTTTCACGCTCATCTTTCAAGAATGGTGAATTTAATATTTGACTCATTTCAGCATCGAGTCTGGTCATAATATTACCTGGAGTTTGGGTCATATTCTTGAGAAACCTTGTTGTAGAAATTTTTCTACCTGCTCGCTTGGCACCAAAACCATCTTTCTCGAATGTTCCATAATTCTTAATTAAACGGAAAAGGGATACTTACTCTCGTGAATTAGCAGAGCTGAAAATATTTGAGAGAAGACTACCGATAATCGGTGCGAGTAATAACAGTAAAAATCACCCTTCTGAATTATAAAGAGTTTTTTATTTTTCCAAGTACCCTTCAATGCTGCCAATTTTCTTAAAGTATTTTTATGCTTTTTTAACTTGTGTTTTTATGTGTCTTCAAAGGTATATTTCCTGCCAATATATTTAGAGCGCACTCACATATACATTTTACGAGCTTTGCATTAGCTGTGCTCAGAATCGCTTTTCGTTGATTACGATCGAGGCGACAGAGTGCATGCAATGCTGCTGTGTCTTTTTCACCAATGTGCTTACGTGCAATCGACGCCATTACAGACGTACATCTGGTATCTGATCAACTCGAGCACCTCCTTTTATATTTTTAACAGGTATGTACACATATGAAAGGCCATCAGTCGGAAAAATATTTGTTCTAGAACGACAATTATATGGTGTAGACTGTTTTAAATCGAGAAGAAGGTAACCGTGAGGTTTAGATGTCGCATCCTGATAAGCCTCTTGTAAAAAACGAGGATTTACTGGATACATTTGACGAGCAAGATGCTGAAATTGACTTACTCGGGTGGGGCGGTGTAGATATGACGTCACATGTGTTCAACCAATAAGAATTCTTTTACGAGAGAGAGAGAGAGAGAGAGAGAGAAGCGCGTGGTGGAGGTATATAACCCACGCATGCATTTTAACCTAATTTACATATGTGTGAATAGGGAAAAATATAGCGTGACACTGCGTATGAGCACCCACAATTAACGCTAAAAATAAATAGTTAAAATACACTAAAATTAATTAAAATAATATGAATTAAACCTATTTTAAAAAGATTTCCATAATTTTCGAAAGGAATGCATATTCTAACGTATTGAATGGAAGAGATTGTTATCCTTAATAGCAATGTAATACAGGTAAATAAAGAGGGCGGCGATACCCTGAAGCGAGACATTCTGTAGAAAAACTTTTACAACCCAGTGATGGTCATTTAAATGTTTGTTAGCTATTCAGATAATACTGAATCGTTTTAAAAAAATTTTAATTCAATATACACCTGCTGCAAAACACTAAGGATATTATCCTTTGTGTGCAAACACAATCAAGGATTCTGTGTCTAAATATTGATGGCAAGCACGCCTCGAATTCTATAGCGAGACTGTTAATCCGTCTGTCTAGGTACCTGTTGTCCAAAGCTGGGCCAGAGTACCGTCTAGACGACCACCTCGATGATGATCATAATGGTTGTGTTGTATTATGCGGGTCGACCGTAATAAAGATTGCTAGCTATTTACAGAGCATATAGACTCCTCAAATATTCGCCAGGCTGACTGTTGTCTAACGCTTTTGCCTACATTTTGAGATTTTATCACTTAAAGGTAAATTTTGACGATGATTCCCATGAAAATTGGTGGTGTGGCAAAGCATCTGATTGGGCAGATCGCCATTTCCAATAGGAATTTTAAAAATGCAAAAATTGTCTACATCTCCTACTATTTCGGAATTTTCTTTAAGATGATAGGTAGCCCTAGTAAACGCTTAATTTTTCCCCTCCCACACCATCTACCTTTGGTACTTTGATATAACCACCCTGCACAACCTCAAAAGCACAGTTTCTCTAGATCTACGCTAGAAGTAACTTTGTTTGCTACACGGAGAGAAAAATGTAGGGATTAGCGCGTGAACATTTGTCACGCATTAATTCTAAAAGTGCGAGCAAAATTTCCAAGAGCCTCCACGGACTTTCTCGGTGAGTCGCCTTGCGAACATTTAGTGGTGCGAACGTGTCAACAGGTAGACGGCGTGGTCTAAAAGCAAATCGCAAGCAGTCTCACCGAGAAAGTCCGTGGAAGCTCTTGGAAATAAAACAAGAGACGCCTGCGATATGCGCCTGTTGAATAGCACTTTTGGCCAACATTATCGTGATGTGTGATAGTACGGGGGATTTAGCCGGGGGATTTAGCACGGATTTAGTACGGGGGATTTAGCACGAGTCGGGAAAGGAATCTGAAGATTGGAGATCGAGTTCGGCGCCTTGCAGAGCGACGGGCGAAGGGAAGGGGGCGGGTGAGACAAGCAGCGACGAGGGAGAGAGGTTCGAGACGCCAAGTAAAGGCGGGGAGGGAGGAGCGGCCGAATTCGCGCGGCATAGAGGAATCAGTCGTAGGAGTAAGGTCAGACCGAAGAACCGTGAAAGACTCGCTAGCACGAGTAACACGGGATCGAGAGAATTCCTTGCTAGGTAGCGTTCAAAGAGTGCAGGGACAGATTTAGAAATTGAGAAATCTGAGGATAGCAAGATGGATAGAGAAGAAGGGGAAGAAGGGGGAGTGGAGGATAAGCTCACAAAGAGAAGCAAGATAAAGACACCGACAGAGAGTCCCAAGGTAGGAGGGGATAATATAATAGAAAATCTAATAAGGGAACTAAGATATGAAATGAATAGAGGGATAGAAGATGTGACGAAACAGGGGAGGGGTACGGAGGGGATGATACTGAAAGTAAAAGAGAAGTGGGAGGATTGTTAAACTTGCTGGAAAGAGGAGAAAGAAAAAGTGTGGAGTAAATTAGAAAAGATGGAGTATATACAGAGAATTAGTGAGGAGGAGAGGGTAAAGGAAATAAGGCAGTTGGAGGAGAGAGTGCGTAACTTAGAATGCAGATCTGAATGCGAAAATAATCGTGAGGGCCATTGGAGAGGGGAGGAGAAAGAAGGGGAGGGGAACTTAAGAGAGGACAATGAGAGAATGAGATATAGATTGCTAGGACTAGAGAGGAAAATGGAGGGAGAGGAAAGAGAAAAGAAAAAGAGAAACGTAGTGATCAAAAAAAATGCAAGTGGAAGGCGAGACGGGAAGGGAAGAGGTAGAGAAACTTACGAAAGACATAGGGGCAAATGTCAGCATGGAGGAAATAAAGGAGGTGGGTAGTAAGCTAGACGGAAAGTCTAGGGTCTACGTCGTCGAACTGGGAAGTGATGCGGACAAGAAAGATGTGATGATGAAAAAGATGGAGCTCAGGGGAAGAAAGGAAAGAATTGATGAAGATATGACATGGAAGGAGAGAAAGAAAAGATGGGTCATTGAAGAAAGAGCATGGGAGGAGAGGAGAAGAGGGAGTAGGGTAAGAATAGGGAGATACAGACTGTGGATAAATGAGACAGTTTGGATATGGGATGAAGAAAGGGAGGACTTAAAAGCAGGAGAATGGTCACAGGGTAGAAGGGGAGAAGAAGGGAGTAAGAAAGAGGAAGTGATGGGGTTTGCAGAAGACACGAGGAAATGAAAGAGAGGAAAAGGGGAAGAGAGGGTGAAAAGGGGATAAAAGTAGCGTTCTGGAATGTGTCAGGATTAAAAAATAAGGATAGAGGTTTCTGGGAGGAACTAAATAAATGGGACGTAATAATGATGAGCGAAACGTGGGTAAATGAGAAGGAATGGAAGGTTCTTCAAAGGAACGTACCAAAAGGCTATATTTGGACAATGCAGGAAGCAAGAAAGGAACATGAGAGGGGAAGGAGAATGGGAGGCATGGTGTCAGGGGTGAGGAAAGAATTGGTAATAAAACGGAAAGAAGGACATAATGAGCCAGATATGGAGGGTACTATAGACAGGAGAATAAAAGTGGGGAGAGTAAAAGTGGACGTGGTGTGCGTGTACAGAAGAAGAGGAGAAGAGGATGGGTGGAAAATAATCAAAAGATGGATGGAGGAAAAAAATGTTCATATGTAACGGAAATATAAGAGGAGATGAAGAGAGGGAGTTGACGTGCGTAGGAAAGGGAGAAACAGTGATTGATTACATCCTGGCTGAAGAAAGGATAAGAAAGATCATAGATAAAATGGAAGTTGGAAATGAGATAGGTTCTGAACATTTCCCGGTAATTGCGACTCTAAAAAGCGAAGGAGGGAAAAGAGGTAGAAGAGAAAGAAATAGGGTGACACTGGATAATGCTCATATGGGTAGATGGGGAGGAGAAAAACTTAGAGAATACAAAGAAAAGATGGAGAATGGGACTGAAGTAAATACACAGGAGGAAGATGTGGACAGGTTGGTAGCAAAGTTAAGGGAAAGGATAGAGGTGATAAAGAGAGAGGTAAGGCCGCAAGAGGTGCAGGATGGGAAAAAGAAAGGAAGGGTGGATGCGGAGTTTAGGGAGAGTAAGGAAAATATGAGGGAGTATTTAAAAAGATGGAGAAAGGGAGAGTTTGAGAAAAAAGAATACAGTAAAAGGAAAAAAGTGCATGAGAAGTTATTGGACGAAAAGAGACAGGAGGCAAAACAAAGATATAAGGAAGAGGTAGAGAAAGCGGTAAGGGAAGGTAGGGAGTGGGAAATAATAAACAGGGAAAGAGGAAGAAGGAAAGGTATAAATGAAGAAATTGAGATGAGTGGATGGTCAGAGTATTTTAAGAAGCAGTTAGGAGGAGTAGAGAATATGGTAAGAGGAGAAGGCAGGAAAAGAGTAGAGGAGGAGGAGGAGGATGCAGAAAATGAGATAAGTAGAGAGGAGGTAAAGGAGGTGATAAAAAAGCTTAAAAAGGATAAGGCTACAGGAGAGGATGGCATAGAAAACGAGGTTCTGAAATATCGAGGAGAGGGCGTGCAAGAAGAGATATGGAGAATATGCAATAAGGTGTGGAAGGGAGAAGGGTGGCCAAAAGAATGGAGAACGGGTTTGGTAGTACCAATAATCAAGAGAGGAGAGGGTAAAAAGACAGAGGAATACAGAGGAATCACACTTATGTCGGCGGGATATAAAATTTATGTAGAAATAATAAAGAAAAGGCTAGAATGACAGGTAGAGGAAAAAGGGAACCACATAACCAGACGGGCTTCAGGAAAGGGATGGGAACAATCGACAATGTTTTCGTACTTAACTACCTGGTGAGCAGGAATTTAGGGAGGAAGAAGGGAAAGTTGATAGTACTGTTTGTGGATTTTAAAGCAGCATTTGATTGGGTAAATAGGAAGGTGCTCTGGGAAACCCTAGAAGAGAGGGGAGTGGACAAAGGGTTAAGAGAAAGGATGAAGGAAATTTTCGTGGAAACTAGAGCGATGGTAAGAGTAGGAACACAAAAAGGAGAGCCGTTCTGGACGAAAAGAGGAGTCAGGCAAGGTTTTCCACTCAGTCCGCTTTTATTTAGTATCCTGTTGTCAGACCTAGAAGAGAAGTTAGAAAGGAAGGGTAAGGGAGGTGCGATCCTGGGTAATAGTAAAATATACTCTCTCGAGTATGCGGACGATATGGTTTTGTCAGCGGAAGAGGATTGAAACTAATGATGAGAGTTTTCGAAGACTACGTGAGAGAGAAGGATCTAACGGTAAATGTAGGAAAAACCAAAATAGTTTATTTCAGAAATGGGAAAAGTAAAATAGAATATAAATGGAAGATGAGTGGCGAGATTGTAGAACTAGTCGAGGAGTTCTGCTACCTAGGTTTTTGGTTTCAATCTGGGGGAGGAAATGAGTTGCAGGTAAAAAAGAGGCTTGAGAGTGCGAGTAAAATAATGGGACAAGTGTGGGGTATAGGTAAGAGAAGATTCAACGATGACTGGAAGACGAGAGTTTGGATGTTTGACGTGTTAGTGTGGTCAGTAATGAGCTATGGAGTAGAGATTTGGGGATGGAGGGAATACAAAGGGATAGAAAGTGCACAGGAAAAGTTCTTGAGATGGGTAATGGGAGTGAGTTGGAGTTGTCCAGGGTATATGTTGAGAGAAGAACTAAGTAGAGAGAAAATGGTAATAACGCAACTAAAAAGAGCGTGGAATTTCGAAGAGAAGCTAAAAAGGGGGGAGGTGAGTAAGATAGCGCAAGCATGTCTGAGGGAAATCCAAACTAGAGAGGAGAGGGGCAACATGGAGCGATCTAAATGGGAGGAGGGCAGAATTATTTATAATTATTCATTTATAACTTTCATTATTAATTTTAATTAATTTAATCAATTTAATTTCATTATTTTAATTCGATTAAAAATTCAATTTCCGTTTATTTAATCATTAAATTGTTATTATATTATTAATTTGATAATTAATATAATATTATCAATTTAGAAAAGTGTCGAAATTGTCTCGCTGTTATTAAATCGATTTACTTTTGCGATTCCTGGGTTATTTTTTTGATAACTCATATAAAAGTATTGGTTTATTTGAGTATAAAATAATATTTACAAAATTGAGACCGAAAAATAAATTCTAATTTCCATGTAGAACCCAACCCCTCCACGAGTGCCTATATTCAACGAGGGGTAGGACGAAAGAGGCAGCGCTCAAATCAGTGTGACGATCACGAATCTGATGATGATGGAAATCTTGCCAGCATGGCTGAGGACCAAGAAGTACTACATGACCAGAGTAGTGTTTCAAATAGGGTGGTGAAATGCCGAGAAAATCAAAATTTCTAATTACAAATAAGAAACATAAGTATTATCCGCGTTTTGCCTTAGATGGTACTGAAACCGAACTGCGATTCCGTTATAACCCTGATGAAACAATTTGCCCCATCGAGTGGCTTGGATCGGCGATTAAAGAGCTTTTTCAGCATTTATTAAAACCTTATGCCCCTCTTGATTTGATCGGAATCAAATTCATCGCGGATAGTTTCACCCAAGACGATGCAGCGTCTTTCCGTTACGTACGCGATTGTCACTTTGAAGACCTATGGAATTTGATTTTTATAGCAACACAGAGTGTCGCCGAGTTTCGAATAGATGACAGCTTTAAAATAACAATTGATTGTGTTTATAATCCTACAAGGCAGGGTTGGGGAGTTTTAACTAGCGATGTGCTTAAAAGAGGTCAATTTTAACAATTCAAAATCGTGATAATTCATGTCTCCTTCGAGCGATTGTTTCAGGTAAAATTTATAGCGAACGCGGTCAGTTAAGAAACGGGGAAAAAAATTCAAAATGGCATCCTGTTCGCAGACAAAATTCCATCCTTCAGACGGTATTAGCACGAGAGCTGACACGCAATGCACTTGTGGAAATACCGTTGGAAGGATGCGGTTTTTTTGAAATTGATAAATTTCAAAAATATCTTATCCGTGAACAAATTGCTATTATCGTTTATGATCTTAAAACTTTCGGCGGCGGCACCTACCCACCTTTTTACAATGGCACACGATATTTTATCGAAGCTGGTCTAATCCCTACACATACTGTACATCTTTTGTATGATAGCAGCACTCGTCATTTTTAGACAATTTTGAACCTGACTGCTGCAGCTTCAACGCGAAAGTTTTGTACACCTTGTAATAAGGGTTACAAAAACATGAATTACCATAGGTGCTCGCAAAAATGTGGGGCATGTTTGTCGCAGCCGGAATGTAAGAAAAACCCTGATGAAGCATACACCATAGGACGAAAGTGTGAACAATGCTTGCGTCTAATTTTTAGTGACGATTGTTTCAATCGCCATAAAAAAAGAAATTCGTATTCTTCCACAAACAGCGTTTGTGAAGTATTACGAATATGTGATGTGTGCTCGTATTTGGTAGATCTATCAAAAGATAAAAATCATAAATAGTATAATCACGATTGCTATATGTCACATACACGTGTAGATTCTGGTGCTACTGACGCGAAGAACCCTGTTTTATTTATATTTTACGATTTTGAAACGCGGCAAAATAAAACGCTCGACGGGGACGACTCTATTAATGATCATGAGGTTAATCTTTTTGTAGCTTAACAATTCTGCTCGTAGTGTATCGCTGAACAGGACATTAAGAAACCGTGCGAGCACTGCGGGTTGATTCGTGAATTTGTCTTTGCTGGTGACAATCCCGTACGTGATTTCATAGACTTTGCGCTTCGTCCGATTGTTAAATTTAAAAAAACTATATGTATAGCTCATAGTGCCCAATCTATTGACGCTCAATTCATCTTGAAACATTTAACTGAGCATAAAAACCGCTATAAAACAGATCCAGATTTAATTTTATCGGGTACAAAAATTATTTCAATGAGAGTAAAGCACACCACTTTTATTGATAGTATACACTATTTTCAATTACCTCTCAGCACATTACCGGCATCATTTGGATTAGTGGGAATAGGCGAAAAGAAAGGAACGTTTCCACATCTTTTTAATATCCCGGAAAATAAAAATTATTGTGGACGTCTTCCACCAATACAATTTTATTCTCCGGGTACAATGTCGAAAAAAGCTCGACAAGAATTTTTAAATTGGTACGAGGAGAAAAGTGGCGATCCAGACTATCAATTTAATTTTTGGGAAGAGCTTGTTTCGTACTGTAAAAATGATGTAGATATTTTACGTTGTGCATGCATTGCATTTCGTAAAATATTTCTCGAGTGTGGAAAATTGCATCGGCTTGCAATCGGTTTTTTCGGAAGCATTTCTTACCAGAAAATATGATTGGGATAATTCCAAGAGGTGGCTATAGGTGGGGTGATACTCAATCCAGGGTTGGCGTTGAATGGCTCTTATCTATGGAGCGCGATCTTAATATTATTATTCGTCCCGCTGGTAGAGCTCGAGAGCATCGTCTTCAAGAAGGCCCCATAGTAGATGGCTTTTTTGAAGATGAAGCTGCGAGAACTCGTCGCGTATTCGAATTTCATGGTTGTTTCTGGCACGGTTGCAAGCTCTACTATCCCATTGAGAGAGATAAAATACTTAGTAATACCGGAGAAACCATGAATGAACGATATGAAATACACGTGCGCGATCGAATAAAATAAAAAGATACGGGTATGAACTCACAGAGATATGGGAATATGAGTTTAATCGCCTCAAAAATACGGACAGCAATCTCAAAGATTTTTTTAAATAACCATCCTTTATTAAAAACTAATAAGGTATTAAACCCTCGAGATGCATTTTACGGTTTACGAGGGTTTAGTACTTTGTACAGCTTTACCTCCACGGAAGCTTTATCAACCTCTTTTGCCGGTTCGTTTACACGAGACACTCATGTTTTCTCTCTGCCGCACATGCTGTGAAATTCTGGAACAGGGCGAGTGTTCGCATGAAGATAAGTCACAGCGTGTGTTAGAAGGTAGATGGGTTTCCGATGAGCTGAAAAAAGCTGTGCAATTGGGTTGCAAAATTGTCGATATCTCAGAAATATGGCAATATGAAGTAGTACAGTATGATCCAGTCACGCACAACGGAGGTCTTTTCGCTGGATATATTAATATGTTCTTAAAGATCAAACAGGAGGCAAGTGGTTGGCCATCATACTGTATATATATACAATGATTAATATCTGAATTTCAGAAAATATATATTCCATTTGCGTACAATATATTACGAAAAATTTATAATTTACTAATTACTTATATTTTTAAAAGTGTAATATGTTCAATATTATTCAAATATACAAAATACAATCATTCTGAGGAAAATAATTTATATTAACATTTCAACATTCATACAAGAAAAATTCACATAGGCGCGCGCTTCGAGCGCGCGCATGACGATCTAGTAAACTAAGTTACATAGTTTCAATGGGATTTACAATTTTAATAATTATTAACTGAATAAAACAACAACAATTGAACTCAAATAAAAACATACTCAAAAGACAATCGAAACTAAAGACAAACCAAAAACAGACTCAAAGGACAATCGACTCTATAAACAAGAAATCTCCACGACAATCGACTACACGGACGGATTTTTCGTTTTTCTTTTCATATTTGTTTCAGAAAGAAGATACCCATGGAGGAGGATCAGAAGCGAAAAAACAACGAGAGCAGAGGAACCTAAAGCACAAAACTAGGGACAATTGTAAAGAACTATAATATCAGTCTCGCGAAGGATTAATACTCAAATTTATTTACATACCATGTAACCTTTTTGACAACGAAAAACAACTTGAATTGGGAATCCCCCAGAGGGGACCCGAAGCCCCGAGCAACGGCACGGCATGGGCAGTTGCTCAGTCTTGCTCCGTCTTTAGATGCGAAATACCGTTTTTTGGGAAATAAAATTTCCCAAAAGATTATATTTGAGAAATAATTGTTATGGGAGTTGTGGGGGTTAGAAAAAAAATAAACAAATTAGTTCTTCTCATGAACAGCTGGACCGATTTCGATGGGCCAACAGTATGTTATGGGACTCACTGAGAGAATTATGTAGAAAAATTTCGAATTTTTTTTTTCAAAAAATACGGGTAAAAAAAAATGTGCAAACATTTTTTGAATTTTTTTTATGGGATGCATTTGAGGAACTATCACCATCTTTCGTCTAAAAAATCTTTAAACACTGTAGAATAACATGTCCGAGTCTCAAAACGATCGGAGGGGTAGTACATAGTTTAATATAAGGAAGATCTTGGGCGCGTCACGTACGATCTCCGACGCGCTGTACAGTGCCTCGCTCCGTACGCAACAGCATCTTTAGACACATTGTGTGACTCGAAATACTTGAATAATTGGTCAACTTTTTTTTAAATCCTTCAAATTCGAAAAAGGGGGTTCCTTCAGTACAGGGGTATTAATTATTTATTTTTTACAGAATCGCATAACTTCCCAGTTCAAGACATGCATCCTAAAGGTGTCAATTGTGAAACTGAACACGAACGAACGGATGCGTGTAATGTACGGTAGCATTTAATTTCTTCACGTTAACAGCTCTTACGATCTTCACTTGTTTCCTTCGCTACATTCATTTTTTCCTACATTCAGTTGTTTTTCCTTTATTAGCTACAAATGAAAGCGCATACGCGTGGTACGGTAGCATTCATTTTTTTACGTCAACATCTCCTGTGATCTTCACTTGTTTCCTTCGCTGCTAAGGAATTAGTCTTTCCGATATTTACCTATTGTGTTCCTTTCCTACATATTTTTTCCCCCCTTCGAAAGAATAGTCTTCGCGTGATATTGTTTGTTTGACATGACCTGTCATAGTAAGAAATGTCTGCGACAAATAAAAATCCATGATGTGTTGGCTGTGATAGGTTTTTATTCGAAGTACATGGACAAAGGAAAAAAATTGAAACTGAAGATGAAGCAACGAATTACTCTAACTTCAACGAACGATTGTTCTTAACGATATCTTGTGTTCAAAATGCCGATCAGTCCAATTTAAAAAGAATAAGCTTGATATTCATTGGTTGTTTTCTGAAAACGAGGCTCGTGAATCACAATCATCTTCCGATGATCCAGAAATCATTATTCGACTCAACCTAAAGTGGATCAATCAGATATTGAGATAGTTGAAGTTCCTATTCAAAGAACTATTTCAACTCATAAATACGGTTGTTTTTGTTCTGCCTCAACAAATTTCACTTATTTCAGAAGAAGCTCGAATGCAATCTTATATTAAGAAGAAAATGTATATACTAGCAGGAAACCGATGCTGTCGAACTCACTGAATCAAAGGTCGACTTTACGACGAAGATCTATCTGCTTTGGAGGTGTTCTCTAATTCGTCAAGTGTAAGTCCTTTGGAATTATAGAAAATAATGGAAAGTCTCGCAATCAAATGTGATTCCACCCTCTATGATAAGCTTGGAGATTATAGTTTTTCCGAAAAGCAACTTCTTATCTTCACAGGTTTGAACTGGGAAAATATCATATTTTGAAAGACATGATGACTTCGATGCGAAACAGAAAAATGCGTACCGTTACACAGGCACTCGTAGTATTAATTTTTTGCAACACCCACCTCAAAGGTTGACGATTTCATGCTATATGGTGCCTAAAGGAACCTTATTTGAACAGACTGTGTGTGAAACAATTTTCGCGCATGCGCAGTTTGAAGAGGGCTTACTTTAAGCACTGGTAAAAAAGCTGCGCATGCGCACTTTCGAGATGAGGTTTTTTAGACACTGGCATAGGCAACGTTAAACACTGGTGTTGGTATCTTCTTGAAATAAATTTAGATTTAACTTGAACAAATCTTTTAATGATTGATGTTTTTTTTTAGGGTTTCGCAGCCCCCCCCCCACCCCACCCCGGGCAAAAGAGCATAAACGTCAACATTTTTTTCTAATAATTTTTTTTCCAAAAATTCCTCCTAACAACTTTTTCGGACGGGCGTTGCAAAAAATAGCGTGTGATACACGTGCGCATAGGTGATTGCTAACTCGTGTAATTGCATCATTCGCCTGCGGCTTATGCTACAAAATTCACACTCGCACACAATCACCTATTTTGCGCGCTTGTATCACAAATAACTATTTAAACTTCGTACTGGCAATTCTAATAAAATTCTCGCTTCCATTTTGCAACTAGAAAATGGACAAGTTATCTCAGAATATTCATCAGCTATAATTAAGTCATTTGAAGAAGACATCTTGTCCTTTAATTTCGGAATAAATTCTTCCAAGAGAAACGATATTATTCATAATCATATGACTGAAATTGCCACGAGTTTATTTGCTAGTGAGACAAAGCTAATGTTAATCTACGGTCCCACTTTGCAAGCCTTTCACGATTTGCACAACTGACGGCTGAGTGGTTGATATGCTAGGACCATATCCTGCAAATGCGAACGATGCAGAGATCCTTAAAAGTCTCCTACAAGGTCCAAACAACTTATGCAACTTGTTGAAAGAGGATGACTATGCACTTCTACTGCGTACGGAGCGAGGCACCGTACAGGGCGTCGCAAACCGTACGTGACGCGCCCAAGATCTTTCTTATATTAAACTATGTACTACTCCTCCGATCATTTGGAGACTCGGACATGTTATTCTACAGTGTTTGAAGATTTTTTAGACGAAAGAAAGTGATAGTTCCTCAAATGCATCACATGGAAAAAATTCAACACAATTTTGAAAATTTTGTTTCACCCGCATTTTTTGAAAAAAAAATCGACATTTTTCTACAAAATTCTCTCATTGAGTCCCATAACATATTTTTGGCCCATCGAAATCGGTCCAGCCGTTCTTTTAGAAAAACTAATTTTGTTATTTTTCTTCTAACCCCCATAACTCCCATAAAAATTATTTCTCAAATATAATCTTTTGGGAAATTTAGTCTTACTTCAGTGCCAACTTACTGTAAAAATCTCAACCAGATCCGAGCTGGGGCAGCACATACATGCTTATCCTGCTATGCCCTTTTTCTTTTTAATTTGAAGGAGGGATTCCAATAAGTACTATTCTTTGGAAAAAAAACGGATTTCGTTCTCCTTTCATATTTGTATATCATTTTAGCCAAATTGAAAGGGAGCAATAGTATAGTGCGTTCATGGTTTTCAATTCAGATTTTTTTATTTTATAACGAAATGTTGAGTTTTGGACAAAATATTTCCGTAAAATTGTAGATCATGAAAGAAGTAATATTTTCAGTCATAAGCTTATTTTTCTAAAATAGCTTTTCTTGTATTTGTCTTTTGTTTTCTTATAATTTCTTCCTATACTTTGCAAATCCTCTTTTAGTTGAATCACTGAGTTGACTCAGGTTAAGTCATGAATAAATTACGGGTATAATTAAATTTTAAAAATTCCATTAGTTTTTATAAATTCCTAAATATTTAATTTTTCTAATAAAACGAAACAAAAAGATTTTTAAAAACTTAGGTCCATTTTTTCTCGATCAGTGAGTTCTAAAACGTCGAGTATTGACGAAATCGGCGAAAATGAATTTCAACATAAAACCAATACCTTCTCATTGAGTTGAGAATGTAAAAATGCAAACCCACCGGTGTGAACGACGAACCGACTGACCTTAACGACAGTACTCCTTCACAGAATTCCTTAAAACCGAAGAAAAACATGGCATATCAACTTTCTGGCAGCTAAACACTTGTTGTGTACACCAACATCTGCCGAAAGTAGTGAGCCCTGCCCTTGAGGTTAGCTTTGTTTTAACGATGAATCCTGCTACAAGTAAATCAACCCTGAAAAGGGAAAGCAAAGAGAAAACCAAAACGAAAAAAATGGCTAAGGGGCTATTCAAGTATTATGTAGAACTTTTAAGGGGTAACACCTCTGTAGAAATTTCAAAAAATCGATTTTTTTTATTAGCTTAAAAGAATTCTTTGAACCTTGTAGAATAAAGGACAAAAGGTTTTATACGTGTTCGAAATCTATTTCATTGAAATTTCAAGCCCTTTTACCGAGCTTGCCGGGCCGCTCCGCAACGACTACCTGCGTCTATTACTACTATTATTACTACTATTACTACTGCCTATTTTCGTACCCATCAATTTTTAAGAGTTCTATGACACTAATAGAGATATGGCCACGCTTTCATTACAAGTCTTTTCAGTTGAAAATGCTTTAGTACACGTCAGCTTTAGTACACAGCTTAGGTGCACGTGTAATATGGACTTTAAACGCGTTTTTCTCAAAACACGTTCTTCGAAATCGGCACGCAGCATAACTCGAACAATTTTCAATATTTTCAATCGGGTTTTTTCCTACATCTTTATAATAGTATTCCAAAGAGAAACACGTAGCCGATTTTCGATAAATTAATTTAAACAATTTTTATAAACAATTAAGTGCCGTTTTTTTGGGTCGAAAAATGAGTTTTTTTTCAAATGCTTGCCAATTACACAAAAATCAATATTTTTCAAATCGGCCACGTGTTTCTCTAGCTATTCTTATGCAGATTAAGACAAAGGATTTTATTTTGTTCTAGATTAAATTTTGCACCCTGTGTGCTGCGTGCCGCGGAGCTCCTTCAAAAAAAATACGCATTACAAAAATGTCACCAGTGCCGCCATTTTGAAAAATTTGTAATTTTTCACTCCAATATATGAATAATAACTTCCCAAAACATTGTAATTGAATTCTCTTTCCTTCAATACAAAAAAAATACTTGAAAAAACGTGTTTTTTTTTTGCCGTCTACAGTGGTGTTACCCCTTAAAGAGAAAAGGTAGAATGTTTTTGAAAACGATTAGGAAAACTTTTAGTTATGCCTTTTCTATGAACTGATTTCTATAAGTGATTTTATAATACAATGCGAAATCTTAGGTAAGATTTCGACGGAACAACCCACCTCCCCATAGGCATTTTCAGATCCAATATTTTTTGTCATTGTTGATAATAAAGTCACGACCTTGTAGTATATGTGTCAATTATAGTCTCCAAACGATAGGTCAAAACAATAAAAAATTCGTCCAATTTCAAATTTGTCGAAACGTTTCGGCTGTTATGTCAGCCCTCATCAGTCAAAATTTATTTCTGATATTGTGATGGTAAAACAACATCAACAATTATAAAAATTAAAAACTTCCATTAAAATAATAAATAAACTATCAAAATTTCAAAGAAGTTAAAAATAAAAACAAAGCTTAAATTAAGAATGAAGAACAGATACCATTAACTGAGTCATTGACGGGTGACATTGTCAGACTTATTTTTTGTCATTAATACCTATTTGAAGACCGCAGTCTTCATCTTCCAAGATCCATATAATTGAAAAGTAAATTTCGCTAATACACTGGGACCACGCTTTACCAGGCGTTTCGGGGGTACTCTCAATGGCCTTCACGGTAAATCGGAGATCTCCGAACCGCAACTCCGCTGACCTCACAAGCGCTTCTCTCTCGTCCCCCTGGACAACCTCATCCGGTACATCAGGTTCCGGTGAAGAGTGGTCCCAGTGTAGTTAAGATGGATGAAGGGCATTTGATGAAGCACGTGTACTTAGCATAATTTCATGACAAAACTCGGAAACCATACTCTTATTATATCAAATATCGTGTGTACCTACCCTGCCGATTAAACAGCACTGAAACGGCACTCAAACGGCACTGCCCAGTGCCGTTTCAGTGCTGCTCGTTTAAAGCTAATCAGATTTCAGTTTTAAATGCCTGCAGAAGTTCCCTTTATACCTGCGAATAGGCTACCAAGTAGACCAGCTGATAGGGATTAAAAGTTAAAATTTTGTAATTACCTCTGCGCAAGTTAGAAATTCATAATCAAAAAGTTTAGATAGTTTCAGATATCTAACTTTTTGTTTGAAAAATTTAAAATTGGAATGAATATAATGTATCTCTTGAATGAAATGAGATACGCAAAAACAGACAGCATTTTCGACTTCAACTTCAGAATAGTATATTAGTATATAATTTATAAGTATATAATATATATCATAAGAAAATTCATAAATTAAAAAAAGTGTTAATAATTCGAAGAAAATTTTAAAAAGGAATTCGGGTTGGCGGCGGCCATCTACTGTAAACCAATCTGCCTGTCCGGTACGTGACGAATACAATAAAACCATTATATGACCGTCGCATCACCCTGAGTGCCGTTTAGGTGCCGAAATCAGTACAAACAGTCATTGAAACGGTACTCGCCGTTTCAGTGATGTTTCTTCGGCAGGGTAGGCAGCGAATTCTTTTTACGGCCTCGCGTGTTTTTAAAAACTCACGCTCGGCCGTAAAAAGACTACTTCACTGCCTTGGTGCACAATGTACTATTTTGCCTAGGTGGTGCACACGATACTTTATGTAACAAAGGTATGATTTAAAAGTTTATCACGTATCGCATTTGAGGTTAGGTTAAATCATTATTGTACTGCGCACATGCGCATTCAATTTCGCTTCTCCTGTATTTGTACATCTACTTTCAGAACTACCCAGCCGATGAAACGGCACTGGCGAACAGAACTGGGTCGCCAGTGCCGTTTCAGTGACTGTTTTTGCTGATTTCGGCACCTGAACGGAACTAGAGTAATGTGACGGTCATATAATGCTCCTATTGTATTCCTATTGTATTCGCCACGTACCGAGAGAGACGAGTGGTTTACAGTAGTTGGCCACCACTAACCCGAATCCCTTTTTAAAATTTTCTTCAAATTATTATCACTTTTTTTAATTTATGAATTTTCTCATTATGTATATTTTATACTTATAAATTAGATACTAATATACTATTCTGAAGTTGAATTTGAAAATTTCGTCTTTTTTGGCATATCTCATTCCATTTACGAGATACATTATGTTTATTCCAAGTTTCAACTTTACAAAAAAAAAAAAAGTTAGATATCTGAAATTATCGAAACCCGTAGATTCTGAATTTCTAAGTTTCGCAGTGTAGTCCAGTCAACGGGGAACAAATTTAGCTCGACTAACCGAATTCGGAAAAGTAGAATTTTTTTTCACAGATACGTTGAGGATGACTTTATAAAGATACTGTAAAAAGTCCCCAAACATACGTGTACGGCTACGGCCGCCATGATGGAAAGTGTTAAACAATAACATGTTTTTTAAAATAACTCGATAACGGTTTATTTTAGGTCGAAAATGGTTATGTTAAAAAATATTCACAATTTTATAGTGCACAAAAAAGGTTCTCACCTCCTGGAAAGAACTTCGGAAATAGATCAGGCGATTTGCACTGGAGCAAATGCATGTTCCTGTTTAAAAAAAAAAACTGACCAACTCATTTGCATTAAAAATTATCAGTATAAAATGAGCTCAACTTCAGAGCACACTTTGACATGCTTAAGGGAATGATTTTGAGATGAAACTTCTTGTAATTGTTCCTCCATATTCATACAATATATTTCCCAATTTTCAGGTCACAATAATAATATTTAAGTCCTCTTTTAATACTTTAAACAAGTAAATTTCAAAATTGAAGCTATGAGGTAGGCAGCAGAGGTGATTATGAGTCCTAATGGCAGCAATGAGAGCGGGGGCGAGAACGGCTACCTCGGTCTATTATATTGAACCCTTCGAAATTTTTTTTGCTTACTTTCCCCAACAATATAACAGACCGAGGTAGCCGTTCTTGACCCCGCTCCCATTGTTGCCATTAGGATTCATAATCACCGCGCTGCTACCTACCTCATAGCTTCAATTTTGAAATTTACTTGTTTAAAGTATTAAAAGAGGATTTTAATATTATTATCATGACCTGAAAATTAGGAAATATGTTGTATAAATATGGAGGAACAAGAAGTTACAAGAAGTTTCATCTCAAAATCATTCCCTTAAGTATGTCAAATTGTGCTCTGAAGTTAAGCTCATTTTACACTGATTATTTTTAATTCAAATGAGTTGGTCGGTTTTTTTTTTAAACAGGAACATGCATTCGCTCGAGTGCAAATCGCCTGATCTATTTCCGAAGTTCTTTCCAGGATATTTTTAGTTTAACTGTATTTGTTCAGAAATCACACAATTGTGCAGTTAATCCAGTTTCACAGCTTAACCGTTGACAATACGTCTACAAGTATAAGAACCTTTTTTGTGCACTATAAAATTGTGAATATTTTTTAACATAACTATTTTCGACCTAAAATCAACCGTTATCGAGTTATTTTAATAAACATGTTATTGTTTAACACTTTCCATCATGGCGACCGTAGCCGTATACGTATATTTGGGGACTTTTTACAGTATCTTTATAAAGTCATCCCCAACGTATCTGTGAAAAAAAATTCTACTTTTCCGAATTCGGTTATCAAATCCTTCATTGACTGGACTAGTGGTAATTTCAAAATATTTATAAATTTTAATTTTTCATTTTTAATCCCTTTCAGCTGGTCTACTTAGTAGCCTATTCGCGGGTATAAAGAGAACTTCTGTAGGAATTTGAAACTGAAATCTGAGTAGCTTTAAACGAGCAGCACTGAAACGGCACTGGGCAGTGCCGTTTCAGTGCCGTTCAATCGGCAGGGTAAAAAGACGTTGGTAAAACGCGTAAATCATTTACATAAAATTGTTTATAAGAACAAGAAGTGTATGTCAAAGTGTCAGCGATTTGTTACATGCCTGAAACAAAAGATTTTCAGATACTCATGGGCCCAGGTGGAAGTTTTGCTTTTAGTGAATATGGTTGGGGTAAGGGGTAGTGATCATCCTATTACTTTACTACCCAGTTTGTGCATTTATCTATGAACCGTAATTTAAGATGCAATTGTCAAGATCTTTACCTGGGGTGATTGCTAGAGAGTGATCAGCAACTCAAATCGGAACGATATTGTGTACCACATAAATTGCTGAATCCCCGGTTTTGTAACGAGGTCATAACAGTATGAATTTACGCTTGTCCCGAAAGGGATTTGGCTGAAGTTTAATAATGAATAATTATAATAATAGTAAAATCCCCAATTTTCTGCCTACAAAAACTCTATCGTTTATTTTTTGTATAGAAAAGTGAAAGCTTCCAGACACATGCCAATAAGGAAAGTTATTTTGTACGAAATTACTATTAATAAAGGTTTTATTATCAGGTGAAACAGCTGAAGGGAACTCTCGAAATCGATTTTTCTCGGAAGTCGTTGCTTTTTTTCGCTTGCCCTTTTCACGATTTAATAAAGCCCGATGAGGACTACAAACAACATTTTTGCTTATTTATTTTCTTTATTTCTGAATAAAATATCCTGAACTTACATACGTTTATGTGGCTCAGGGCCACCTTTATTTAGAGCACGTCACCCTTTTCAGAAGTGTTTTCTCGGAAATATTGCTTTCATCAGGATTTTCTTTTCACGGCTCAAATATACTGAAATTATGTACTTTTACGTTCCTCAGAACTGTATTACTTTTTTTCCGCACCAAGTTAATTCGAAAACCACATTT
Organism: Andricus quercusramuli; assembly: GCA_932178445.1. Taxonomy (NCBI): domain Eukaryota; kingdom Metazoa; phylum Arthropoda; class Insecta; order Hymenoptera; family Cynipidae; genus Andricus; species Andricus quercusramuli. Next base: position 25,319 of record CAKNXH010047563.1, read on the forward strand.
CAATAATTTTCAATTGGATTCATCTACGATAATTGGAATTGCATGCGCAAATTCAAAATACAGTCATGTCCCTATTTTGTGCCTGCCTCGGGTCTGGTCGGCACAGAATTGGATACATTTTTCCATGTCAACAGTCAGGACAGCATATGCAGTCTCTGAACCAGGCACAGTATGGTACAGTAGCACTCGCAGAAGCACGATGTAAACAACTTCTGATACAGCACTGACCATCTGAGCGTGTAAACCGCCAAGGGATGCCGGCACAACGTCGGTCAGCACAGAATAGGGGCATAAGTTTAATTGAAATGTGCCCTGGCGCAGAGATTCAGATACGAATTCATTCCTAACTTAACCGAATCGCTCCGAAATATGTATCAGATCCAATCGAAATCAATCTGAGGCAAATTTTCAAACCTTTTCAATCCACAAATCAACATTTCGATCCTTTTCAAACCGTGAGTGCAATCCCAATGAATCCAAACCAAGATTGATTCGTATTTAACGCACGGATTGAGGGATTGAAAACTTGCTTAAACCTTTATCGGGTGAGATATAGATTTCCGAATGAATTGAATTGATTCAGAATGAATTTCCATCCAAAGCTTTCGGGTAGTAACAGTTATAGCAACTGCTACGTAGAACTCTATTTGGGCCCTCTGAGTCCTGCATTATGTCACGTATAAAATGAAACAAAAAATACTTACATAAAAAGTATGAACACAATTCAAAATCTGGAATCCCCAATGCATTTTGCAGATTAAATTTCATCGTGTTTGAAACAAACAGCTTCCCCTTCGGAATGCTTTGCAAATTAATGATAAATACTTTATACTTTTTGGGCGATGACAAGCAGCATAAATAGCACCAAGTTCCAAGCCTTTTATTTTGACCTAAGTTGCCAAAGGCACAAGAGTGTGCATCTATAAAATGCTTCGAATTTACGCAGTGACAGTGAATCTCTTGTTCAAAAACTACATGTGGTAAATAATGCAATTTTATTTGTATTTTAAGTAACCTCTTCAATTCTAAATGCATATAATTTAAAAACATGAAGGATAAGAGGCGCCTTGGATCTTCATTCTTCAAAAGCCCAAGTAAGTAAATTATAAACCTGCTATTGTATTTTATAAAATACATTTTGACAATAGGTCGTTATTATTATCACAATGACGTTAGCTTTCCGTGCACTCGTTTCATAAACTTCTTCCTTTTTTTCGAGCAACTTGAAAGGGAAACAATAAAAATGTATTGTACATGAATGATTGACAGGGGAGGGTTTCCGATGCCTCATTTAGGGATGGGAGATTCTGGATCGATTTTTCAAAGATCGATCTTTTTGACTCAACAGATCGATCTTTTCAATCGATTCTTTGCGAGTCGATTTTTTATTGGATCGATTCGGTTGTTATGCAATCGAACTAAATATCGATTCAACTAAATGTAATTTCAATTAAAACTCTATAGTGTGTGCACCGCGTGTAGTGTTGCTCGGAACGTAGAGGGAAGATAGGTATAGAGGCGACGATGCCCACCAAGCTTAGAAGATGGGCGCGGGGAATGAGACGTCGGGAGTAGGCTTAAGGTGCAATCCCATGTGGGCAGAGAACGTCGGCGTAAAGCAGAAACTCATGAGAGTAAAAGAGACAAATAGATCTGTCCGTCTCTTTCACTCTTACAAGTTTCTGCTTTACGCCGACGTTTTGTGCCAACGTGGGACTGCACCTTTAGTTAGAGAACCAGCGATGCGAGGGCGCCAGTGTCGCGAACCAGCCACGCAACCGTTCCCTCTACCCCTCTCCGCCTCTACAAACGTAGAGGGAAGATAGGCTTAGCATGGGCTTAGCGTGACAAGTGAAAGAAATTGTTACTTGCCAGTTTTTCACCGTAACCAAGAACTGCTGCTAATAATCTCGTCGATTTTAAATATTTGCCAAATATGCATTTCATTAAAAATGAATTTTCAAATGTATATCATTAGGGTGGTGCAAAAATTCGACTTTCGATTTTTGGTGATAAAACCCCCCCATTTTGTTCGTTTTTCGGAAAAAGAAATTCCGTATTTTTTTTTTTTTC
>CAKNXH010047564.1:0-57083 GCA_932178445.1 Andricus quercusramuli
GAATTCTCTGAATTCCTTGAACTCTCTGGATTACTTAAGTACAACACGTACGTAAGGACATAAACGTGCACAGTTGGGCAAGTGACATCTGTGCACGTGCACAGTTGGGCAAGTGACATCTGTGCACTTGCACAGTTGGGCAAGGGACATCTGTGCACGTGCACAGATGCGAAGACAGATAAGTAACTTGAAAAAAATTAATACCTACCAAGTAGGCACGGTAGTTAGTGGTCATTAGGACGTTCAAAGGACATCAGATCATCTATACCCACTGGAAGACTCAAAGAAGCTTAATGAGATGAAACTATTGAAAAGTAAATTCAAAATAGTACATTGTGCATCGAGGGCGTAAAGAAGGCTATTTTGACGAGTCAAAATAGCCGTACACCCTTGACACACACTGTACTGTATTTGTATGTGTAGCGGGTCTAAAGTTTCATATAGCGGGCGTAAAGTTTCATGTAGCGGGCGTAAAGTTTCATGTCAGCTCGGCGGCGGAGTGCTCATGTCCGAACGTCACTGGGCTGGAAGCGGCCACATTACGCCTGCTTCACGCGCAAGCAATGGCGTGTTTTTAAGGAGGTCGAGCAAAAAGAGATTTTCATATATCTATAATAATTTGAAAGGAATAATTTCATCAAAATAATATTTTAAATATTTTTAAACTGACTTTTAAAAAGTAAGAACGCTCCATTCTACCAGTATTGAATCATTTTAACTGTTCAAAATTTATTATACGTAGATATGGAGGATCACCCTCGTACAACCCTTACGTAAGGACATAAACGTGCACAATTGGGCAAGTGACATGTGTGCACGTGCACAGTTGGGAAAGGGACATCTGTGCACGTGCACAGTTGGGAAAGGGACATCTCTGCACGTGCACAGTTGGGCAAGTGACATCTGTGCACGTGCACAGTTAGGAAAGTGACATCTGTGCACGTTAAAGAGCACAGGAGTCCATCTGTGCACGTCGAAATTGAGACGTGCACAGTTGTCACTTGGTCAACTGTGCACGTGCACAGTTGGTACTTGGACAACTGTACACGTGCACAGTTGGCACATGCACAGCTGTCCGTCTGATCAACGACGTGCACAGTTGTCCGTCTGGCCATCGACGTGCACAGTTGAGCACGTGCAAAGTTGCTACGTGCAAAGTTGACCCCATCCCAAAAAATCCTGTAAGAAATCTCTATATAGAAACTAGTAGAACTTCTATTTAAAATTCCAAATAGGTGACATATTGGTAAAATCCATATAGATCAGTATAGATTTGTGGACATAGCAAAATGTCTGAAAAATCCTGTAAGAAATCACCATATGGAAACTAGTAGAATTTCTGTTTGGAATTCTATATAGATCACATATTCGTAACATCCATATAGATCCGTATAGAGGTCGGGACATAGTGCGATGTTTGAAAAATCCTTTGGAAAAATTAGGAATCTATATTAATCGAGTAGCAAAATAATGTGGGACTTCGAATTGGAGTAGTAAAAAAACCGGTGCTTCAATTTTGTGAAGCACAAAAATCGGGATTGTATTATTCATGTGACAGAATAATCTATGAATTCGAATTCAAGTAGCAAAAAATGCAGTACTTCCATTTTGAGAAGCAACAAAGTCGGGAATCTATTATTCGGGTAGCAAAAACATCGGATTCTTTATTTTTGAGAAACAAAAACATCAGCAACCCATTATTCGTGTAGCAGAATAATCTAGAGCTTCGAATTCAAATAGCCAAAAAATCCAGTACTTCAATTTCAAGGAGCTAAAAAATCGGGCATTTATATTCGTGAGGCAGAATAATCGATAAATTCATATTCAAGTATGAAAAAAATCCAGTACTTGAATTACGAGGAGTTAAAGTTGTTTTTATACTTTTAGAACGTTTTTGGTCACGAAGGGTAGGTATGTATGATTTAGGGGTAGTTTTTTGGGATACGTATTATATTTCATCGGCGAGCAAAAATTTCCCGCCAACTGTGTTTTGTGAATATTATAGTTTTTGATGCGTTTAATAAGTATATGTAAGTTCCGCTACATAAATTTACGTGGAAGGCTACTTTTTGGGAGAAATTATAAGAGGGGTAAAGTTTCCAGTGTTAAGTACAGTAGAAGTCCGATAAGTTTCTCATTTCGGGGCTGTAGGGGCGGAAAATTCCAGGAATTGCGGTCTTATCGGATGCCCCCTCTAGTAGCACGATATTAGGTGCGCGCATGCGTAAGAATGATGCGCAAATCATAAGCAAAATAGCACACGTAGTGGGAGAACCCCAATTAGTATGCGTGCCGTGCGTGTGATGACGCTTTGAGGGGGGTGTACACTTATCGGACGGCAACTTATCGGACTTGTACTGCAATTAATTTAGGGTTCTGAATCATCTTTACGTTATTCAAGGTTGTTTTTATACTTTTAGAACATTTTTGGTCATGAGGGGTAGGTATGTATGACTTAGGGTGAGTTTTTTATAGGTGGCGGCGCTGAATGGACGTCGCGCTAGCGCCGCCACCCTTATCTCGGAAGCTTGGAGCAAAAAAAAATTTTTTTGAGCATACATTTTGAAAAAAAGCCAAAAAACATGTTATTTACCATTTTTCATTTTGCCTTGGTGGCAGCGCTGAGTGGACGGACCTGCTAGGTCTCGGAAATGAGAAAAATTCATCGGATATTGATATATTTCCGTAAATTATCTGCGAACTCTGAGAAAGAATTCACGAACTCGATGTGAAAATGCTAAAACGGTTCATCACTTTTTTTCACGTGAATAATTACGAAAATATTACGAGTGATTGAGAAAAGATTCTCAAAGCACTCACGAACTTGCCCGGTAAATCTGGGAACTGGAAAGTAGGTTCGCCTGTACGTGGCTCGCACACATGCTCGCCCAAACGCGCGGTGCGTGTGTGCGCTCGTATGCGCGTTTCGAGTTGGTCGGATGAGTAGAGACTAGAGAGACTAGAAGTTTTATAATACCTATATTGTTTGGCCTCGATGGCTGCGCGTATTTACTCACATCTGGTTTATGTTTAAAAACTGGTCATTCAGTAGTCTTTGAAGGTTCGAATCCTCTTGAGTTGCGAATTTATAATTTAATATAAAATATAAATTAAATCGCACAAACAAAATTTTTCCTCTTTACATTTCAGTCTGAAATTTTCAGGAACTGATAGTAGGAAATTCGAACTGCTCGTAAAAAACTTCGAAATTCATCCATACATTCCTCACAGAAATAAGGATGTAATGTTCCATTTTTAGCTACAAGTTCGTGACTTTTTTACGGACAAATTTTTTCCGTGTATTAGGCAAATTATCCGGGTCTGAATATTTCCAAAACAAAGATAGTGACTTCTCTGCTGCTTTTCAGCAATATAAATCTAAGAAATTTACGAGGTCTTTGAATCTTTGTATCTTTGATAGAACTTTGGCGAATAAAGAATCGTATGCACGTAAATGGTTGCTGTAGTCTGAATCTACAGGAAACGTTTTCTGCTATGCTTTTAAATTATTTTCCAACAATTTAACAAATTCGTTGAGGAAGGGTGGTTTCTCAGTTTGGAAACATGAGTATGAAAAACTTAGTGGCCACGAAAATAGTAATGAACATAAGAACTGCATGGTTGCTTGGTGCACGCGAATCAAGAACACACCACAGTAGTCGTGAACCAGGTTTGAGTTTTATGAAAACGTACCCACAAACGGTTTTCACAAGCTTTTTCTGCATCATCTGCTCTCCAAATCTGAATCAGTGAAAAGTCACTGATTGTCAGTGAAATTTCATTGATTCAAATATCTGATCAAATATTAAAAAAGGTAAAAAGTTTTGATGCTTCTAAATGACAAAAAATCTCACATATTTCTTTACTTTCAAGATTTGACTGTCATGTACACACCCGCCAAGTAAGTACTTTTTATACGCGTTAGAGTATATTTTTCTCGCAGTAAATTGAGCACACTTACGGTCCGAAAATTCAAAAATTTATTTAATTAAAAAATTATTTTTACTACTTAAGTAAAAGAATAACAACAACGCTTTACTTCAAAACTTAGAGTTCATGTTTCGCATTACTTACTCTCGTGTTACTGAATTGATTAGTGAATAAGCCCGGAATCACTGCTTAATCAGTGAAATCTCCAACTACTATTTCAATCAGTGAATTTTTCACTGATTCATATTTAGAGAGTGTAGATTCAAAATCCACCAAGCTCAAAATCCTAACTGCTCCTTTTCTCCAGGCGAATATTAAACATAAATTACGTTTAGAGTGACCCAGGATCAACGACGAGGACGTAGTGGCACATGGTCCTATTTCCTTTACATTTTTTCAGTTTTTTTGTAGTTTTTGTTTTTATGTTTTTCCACTTGTTTCTTCTTATTTATCGTAGTGTGTTATTTACAATTATAAGAATGTATTGAATTAAATAATATATTAATATTCAATATGGAGTGATGAGAATTCAACTACTGCTCTGAAAAATTGAGGTAAATAAGATTCATCATTCATATAATTTATTTGATAGCGTGCTCAGGTCTTCGAAAATTCAAAATGAAACGTCTCTCCAGCTTGCTCGGACATAAATCGATAGCCATTATATCTATATACTTTAAACCCTCTTTAATATATGTAAGAATTACATGAACGCAATAAGCTTCAATTTTTTGGCCACAATGAAGCTTTTTCTAGAGTTAACAGGTGAACGAAGCCCTTCCAAAATATGTGGTTTTGTGAACCACTTATTTTGGAAGGGCTTGATAATAATAAGCTCGAAGATCATCAAATTTATAAAGATGAAGATATTTATAAAATTGTATCTTACATTGCTGCCCATGAAGCAATGAATAAAATCGTAACGTGTTGTTTCGGTTCTTATAAAGTAGATCCTTCGTTAGACATGCTCATCTAAGAATTGAATGTTACTTTGAAGTACATCGATAACGTTTCTAAAACTTTGAAAATTCATGTTATTCTTACACATATTAAAGAGGCTTTGAAGTATATAGATAATGATAATGGCTATGGATTTATGTCCGAGCAAGCTGGAGAGACGAGTCATCGTGAATTTCTGAAGACCTGGGCACGCTATCAAATAAATTATATGAATGATGAAGCTCATTTACCTCATTTTTTCAGAGCAGTAGTTGAATTCTCATCACTCCATATTTAATAGTAATATATTATTCAATTCAATATAATCTTATAATTTGATATAACCCACTACAATATTTAAGAACAAACAAGTAAAAAAACATAAAAACAAAAACTACAAAGAAATAAAAAGAATCGTCAAAAATGTAAAAAAATAGGACCATATAACCATTACGTCCTCGTCGTAGGTCCTGGGGCGTTCTAAAAGTGGACCATGTATAATATTCGCTTCATATATATTCTACTTATATTTTGAAATAAATAAAATGTTAATCAATTGGAAAATAGTTATTTGTGATACAAGTGCGCAAAATAGGTGATTGTGTGCGAGTGTGAATTTTGCAGCATAAGCCGCAGGCGAATGATGCAATTACACGAGTTACCAATCACGTATGCGCACGTGTATCACACGCTATTTTTTGCAGCGCCCGCCCGAAAAAGTTGTTTCAAAAGGAGGTAACAAAAAATACTAATTTTACATTCCATAGAGTGGAGTAAAGAAATTTTGTTGAGAACAAAATTAAAAAAAAAAAAAAAAGTTTTCAAAAACATGTTCTGAAATTTTATTTTTTAATTTTGTGCAACAAAATTTAGAAAAAATTTTTTCAAGAAAAATTTTGAAAAAAAATGTTTGAAAACAAAATTTTGAAAAAAATTGTTCAAAGTTACCTATGCCAGTTTGTAAAGTACCTCATCTCGAAAGTGCGCATGCGCAGCTTTTTCACCAGTGCCTAAAGTAAGCCATCTTCAAACTGCGAATGCGCGAAAATTGTTTGCAAACTGTCTGCTCAAGTAAGGTCCTTTAGGCACAATTTAGAAGCATTAAAACGTCAACTTTTGAGGTGGGTGTTGCAAAAAATGTTTTAACCCTCTTTTACTCACTATTCGTGATATTTTCACACTATGAAAACTAAAATATAAAAATGTGAATATCTCGAGAAAGGGAGCGGTTAGGATTTTGAGCTTGGTGGATTGTGCATCTACAGATGATGCAAAAAAAGCCTGTGAAAACCGCTTGTGGGCACGTTTTCATAAAACGCAAACCTGTTTCAGGACCACTTTGACACCTAGTATCGATAAGAAATTGATATCAGAAATAAAAACAGAAGTTGAAAATTGGACGGAAGTGTTAAAGCGTGTTGTGGAGGTAGTACGATTTCTATGCGAACGTGGTCTTGCATTTCGGGGGACGAGCGAGGAGTTCGGATCTTTTGGTAATGGCAAGTGCCTAGGGCTTTTGGAACTAATTGCAAAGTTTGATCCATTTTTACACCAGCATATAGAATTATATGGCAAAAAAGACCGGGGTAAAGTCTCGTTTTTGTCAAAAATTATTGCGGAAAAGTTTCTTGATTTGATGGCTAATTAAGTGTTCAATCGCATAATCGACGAAATTAAAGGGGTAACATACTTTGGTCTTATTGCGGATTCAACGCCGGATATTTCTCACGAGGACCAATTGCCTATAACATTTCGTTACTGTTTACATGGAAAGATTTTAGCAGTTCTTAAAAATATCCAGTCACACTGGAGAATCACTTTCTGAAGTGACACTGAAAGTGCTAAACTCTAATAATATTTCTATTAGTAACTGTAGAGGCCAATCTTATCATAATGCTAGGAATTGATGCTATCACTTTTTTGGATTTTTAAGCGTTCTATATGCTTCTTTCTAGCATCTCCACATCGGTGGGAGATACTGATGCCCGTTTATGTTGAAAGGTATGAAGAAAGTCCTGAGACCGGATTTGATGCAACCAACCTCCAGAATCAAATGAAAAAATTAGAGATAGCTTTTATGACTGACTTTCAGCGTATCAAAAGAAAATAACTTCCAGATGGCAGTACTGAAACTTCTCCAAATTTAGCTGGCAGAGAGAAGTTAAAAATTGAAGGCTGTTTATTTATGGTAGACAAGCGAAATTACAAACATGTTTGATTTTTTTAACGAGATTACGTGACATGGACTTAGAAGATGTTAAAAGATGCGCTGATAAACTCGTAGAATTTTATCCTGTAGATTTGAAAGTCACTTTAGCCCCTTGATTAAAACAATATATTCCTTTATTAAAATCTGAGCACAAAGAGAAGCAGAAAATACCTACTGTAATAATTCTAAAGTGGATGGTAGATTCTGATATATCGTCGATTTTTCCAAATGTTTATATTGCATGCAGAATTTTGTCAACCATTCCCATCACGAATGGTGAAGTTAAACGATCTTTCTTAACACTAGCTAGAGGCAAGTTAGAATATCATTCAACTATGACTGACAAAAGACTGTCAGGACTCAGCTTACTGGCAATTCACAAAGATCTTCTGAACTCATTATCTTTCGAAGATGTAATAAAATAATTCACTAACGGAAAAGTGCGAAAAAAGTTCTTGAAATAAATTTTTACGCTTCATATTGGTTGTTATAAGCACAATAATAAATTAAGTTTTTAAATCTTTTACTTAATGATTTTTATTGCTTTATTTATTTACCCGATTTATTTATTCACCGAAAGGAGCCTCAAGGAAGGCTGCAGCCCTAATTCTCAATTTTCCTTAATCCGGCACTGTAATTTCATTATTTTTAAGAAGCCGTATTTCGTTAGTCTTGCTCCGCGTGTCGGAGTAAGACAAACTTTATTTTTTTATGAAATAGAAATAGTTTAGGATATAAAAATTTTATGGTTTGATTCTTTGGTATTTTATGCATGGGAAAATTTACTTTTAAACATACAGTGAAGCCTTAGATATTTTCTAAATCTAATCTATTTTGGACTTGGATTAAGTTTAATTTTTAGACTTATTTGATGAAATAATGTTTCATGTACCAGTAGATCACATTTGCATGCTTGAACTATTTCAATTAATGTCAAAGTCGATCTTGCCCCGCCCCGGTCGGTCCTGCTCCGGTCTATCCTAAGGATATTATCACTCATGATATTTCTTTTGAAGCAAAAGATATTGATAGTTTTCGTATTTTTAAAAAGCCTATGCAAGCTAAAAGCTCGAACATACCTTTATCGATAGGGGGTCCATAATTATAGCATTTCTTGCGTATCATCGGTCAACTTTCATCCTCTTTTCAAAAGCTGAGCGAGGGGATAAGCAGAGATTAACAGAGCAAACCCATGGTGGTTTCCTCTTAAAAATGATATTCTGTACGAGACAAGGCGGCACTTTCGCCTGTCTCCGTAAAACCTAAACTACAAGGATTTTCTCGCGAAATTAAGCTGCCAAGCGTAACAGGACCGTAGCATGCAAATCAAGCATTTTACGAGTCTGAAAAGGATTTCCGCTTCGAAGATCGAACGATTTATTTTATCTTCTTTTGTCTCTGAAGAGTCGAAGAGTGCAATCGAACACTGTAAAAACTATGGTTCCATTTTATTTGAGCATCATATTTTTAGCGTCCTTTTATAATACCAAATCGTCTTTTTTTGAAGCCTTCGATCGTGCTATTCTACTTTGCTAACTTCAGATTGAAAAGTGGTACGTACTAGCGAACTAAAATAATGCACAGAGCAATTGTTTTAATTTCTTGCAACTTCAAGCTTAAGAGAAACAGAAAACATTTGAAACAAAAAAAATTTGATTCTCACTTCGGTCCTGTTTCGATCCAAAAAAGTTGTACTAAAATGTCGTTTAGTGGCATCAAAATAAAGTGGCATTAGAATAGAGCCACTCGAGACTATATTTTTGGAGGACTGTTTCAGTACCGGAAACTAGCCTCGAAATGATACTTTTTTTTACAGTGAAGTAAGTATACGTAACTGCAGAAAGCTCCCCCTCTACATGCCTCATCATTGTTTTCTAAGCAGGGAAGGAGAAAGTTTCCCTGATTCTCATACCAAACAGTCCATTTAACTAATGAATAAATTCATGAGAATGACCTTCTTTACAACCACAAATTTACATTTCAATCGAGCCATTAATTAAATACATAAGGACGAGAAATCATTTCTTCATTAAAAATAATTCCCATTGGCATTGAAAACAAGTGATTCATTATACTAGTGTGGTTGCAGTAAAAGTCAAGAACCTATCGATGACGTTGAAAAATGTAATTTAAATTATTTTACTTGAGCTTGATTAAATGGAAAGTTTATTTAGGTATCGCAAATAAACACACACACACACACGAATTTCTTTTTTCTAGTACTCTTCACAGACGAGTCGTTTTTCACAAACCATGGCAACGTTAATCGGCACAACATGCATTATTGGAGTGTAGAAAATCCACATTGGTTGCGTGAAGTTGAGCATCAGCGTCCATGGTCCGTGAACATTTGGTGTGGAATAATTGGAGATCAACTTATCGGTCCGTATTTTATTGATGGAAATTTGAACGGTGAAAAATTTCGTGACTTTTTAGAAAATCAACTTCCAATATTGCTGGAAGACCTAAGCTTGGAAGTGCGACACAACATGTGGTTTCAACATGACGGTTGTGCAGCACATTATGCGGCCATCGCGAGGGAAGTACTCAATCGCGAATTCAATGGACGATGGATCGGCAGAGGAGGTCCAGTAAATTGGCCTGCCAGTTCGCCAGATCTTACGGCGCCGGATTTTTATTTATGGGTTTATCTAAAGAATCGGGTGTATCAAGAAGTCCCCACAACTCGTGATAACATGATCGAGCGAATCAGGTCTGCTTGTGCACAAGTATCACCAGACACAATTCGCAGTTGTGTGGAATCTTACAAAGCTTGGATTAACAAGTGCATCGAAGTGCGAGGACACCATTTTGAGCACTTATTGTAAAACAATTAATCGAAATCAAGCATCCCTGTGATGAGAGGCAAGGGGACTCACCGAAATCAAGCACCCCGATGGATGGGGAGAGGCAAGGGGACTCACCGAAATTAAGCACCCCGAAGGGAATAGACAACTACTACGTCCGCGTCGTTATTCCTGGGTAGAGCTAAAAGTAGTGTCAACAATTTCATTTTTCGCAATTGCAGCGCCATCTATCGCGAATCGAAACAAATTTTCCGAATAAAACTTACGTTTTTCGTAAAGGAGAATCTGAATCTGTGATAAAAAATTGGGGTTGCCATTTGAAATTACAAAGTTACCCCCACCCCTGCCTCCTGTGGGGGTGGGGGTGGGGTAAATTTTAACAAATCTTTTTTCCCCCTCGAAAATAAAAAGTTTTTATTCCAGACACTTTTTCCGTAGGATGCGTACTTTTTGAGATATTTCATTGTCTCAAGTTAAAAAAAGCACCCTGTATAGACTATCGGTACAGCTCGCTTTTTATTATTATTATAGATTAGCAGTTCGAACTCGAAAGTTCATTGCCTCGCTAACCCGAGACCGCCACACATCTCTATCCTGTGCATCCTCCATCCAGTTTAAGTAATCATGTCCTAGTTCTTTTATATCATCCCTTACATTTTTCTCCCATCTGTTTTTCGGTCTACCTAAGGGTCTCTTACCAATCAGTCTCCCTCTTAAAACTTGCGCCACTGTTCTTTCATTTCCCATTCTTGCTACATGCCCCGCCCATCTTAGTTTACGCGCTTTCATTACTCTATTAATATTTGCTGACCCGTAGAGAGCATGCAGCTCATCATTATGCAGTTTTCTCCATTCGCCGGTCTCTTCGTCCCTTTTTGGACCATAGATTTTTCTAAGTACTTTATTCTCAAAAACTCTAAACCTATTCTCCTTTCCTTTCGTCAGCGCCCACGTTTCGCACCCGTACATGACGACCGGCATTATTATTGTTTTGTAGATTCTTACTTTGATGTTTCTAGATAGCAATCGCGATTTTAATAGTGTGTTTGCTGCATAATAGCACCCATTGCCAGCGTGCAGCCGTGCGTTGATTTCCGTTTTAATCTTATTTTCGCTAGTTATAATGGACCCGAGGTATTTAAACTCGCTAACCCTTTCGAATTTCATATTTCCGGCCATAAGTTCCCCGTCTTGATTACTTTGTTCGGATCTGGCGACGGTCATATATTTTGTCTTCGATTCGCTAACTTCCAAACCAATATCTTTGGCTTTTGTGATCAAGATTTCTGCATTTCTTGCTACCGTTTCTTTATCATCTCCTAGTAAGTCGAGATCATCCGCATATCCAAGAATTTGTATTATCCCATTGAGGGTAGCACCGGTCGGATTCGCCTGTACTTGCCTAACCACGTATTCTAAAACTAAGTTAAAAAGGACGCACGAAAGTGCATCGCCCTGTTTCAGGCCATCGCGGAATGGAAAACTCTTCAGATAAACTACCGTTTACGCGTATTCTACCCCTACTGCCGCTCAAGCAAATTTCGATAAGTCTAACCAGTTTTCTTGGTACACCCAAGAACTTTAGGATCCAGTACATTCGTGCGCGTATAATAGAGTCGTAGGCTTTTTTGAAATCGATAAATAGCTGATGCACTACTGCTTTAAATTCCCATTTTTTTTTCTAGTAGTTGTCTAATTGTAAACATTTGATCGCTTGTAGATCGGTTTCGGCGGAATCCACACTGGTAATCCCCAATGATTTCCTCGGCAAAAGGAGTCAGTCTACTTAGGATTACATTAGACAGGACCTTGTAGCACGAAGGTACAAGTGAAATTCCCCGATAATTGTTACAGTCAGTTTTATCGCCTTTTTTGAAGATGGGAATAACGATAGAGGTGTTCCATTCTTCCGGCATGCGTTCTGTTTTCCAAACTGCGCGTATTAATTTAATAATTTGTCTTGTGAGGCAAGGGCCTCCATTTTTTATCATTTCTGATGGTAGGTCGTCGATGCCCGCGGCTTTGTTATTTTTCAACTTCTTTATAGCCATTTTTATTTCTATATCAGCAGGATCATCAATTAATAGATCAGCAGTGTGGATTTCGCCGAGATCACCTTCAACGGGGGCTTCGCGTACATTTAATAGTTTATCGAAATAGTCTTTCCATTAATTCAGTCTCTCTGTCGCATCGGCTACTAGATTGCCATTTTCGTCCCTCATTACTTCCGTTCTACTTTGAAAGCCTTTCCTTATAAAATTGATTCCCCTGTACATCTCGCGCGGGTTATTCTGTTTATTATGCGTTTCTATTGCTAGTATTTTATTCTTTTCCCACTCTCTTTTCTTGTATCTATAGAGCCTATTTGTACTTTTACTAATCTCGAGATACTTCTTATGTGTTTGATCGCACTTATTTTGTAAACTAAGTAGTCTGGCCTTCCGACGTTTTTCAAACCAGAGTGTGCACTCTTCGTCAAACCATGGTTTGCTTTTTGTTACTTTCTTTAAACCTATCGTAAGTTTCGCGGCTGTCTTTACCGCCTTTTTTATATTGCTCCACAGGGTTTCCGGATCCTCCTCGCAATTATTGTTATCGTCTCTCTGTTCTTGAAGAGCGTCAAAGCTATTAGAAATCTCAACTTGATAATTTAATGTTTCTGTTGCTGTTTTGAACATATCTATATTGAAACGAACTGTTGGCTCTGTGCGGCTTGTTTTCTTAGCTATCGCTAGCCTAGATCTTAGTTTTACTATCACGAGAAAATGGTCTGAATTTAAATCCGCTCCCCTATACGATCTTATATCGAGAACGTTTGTATGACGTCTTTTGTCAATTAGAACGTGATCAATCTGATTGTGAGTGTTACCATCTGGTGATCTCCAGGTGGCCTAATGTATATTTTTATGCTTGAAATATGTGCTTTTGACAACGAGGTTCTTTGAAGCTGCAAAGTTTATTACTCTAGTTCCATTGTTGTTACTGACGTCATGCAAACTTTCTGATCCTATTGTAGGCCTATACATCGGTTCTTTTCCAATTTTCGCGTTGAAATCTCCCAATACTATTTTTGCGTCAAAAGCTGAGAACTTGTCAAAAACCTGCTCGATTGTTTCGTAAAAGAGATCTTCAGTGTCTTCGTCTTTGTCCTCGGTGGGGCAGTGCACATTGATTAATACCTGTTTGCTGAAAATACCCTTCAGTACAATGTATGATAACCAATCGTTAATGAATTGCATGTCGATAACCGCTTGCGAGATTCGTTTATTAATAAGAAAACCGGTCCCCAGTCTCCATCCCTTAGCTCCCCCATAGTGAAAAGTATAGTTATCCTTAGAAATTGACGCGAAATCGCCCGGCCAGCATGTTTCTTGGAGTGCTATTAAGTCAGTATTGTAATCATTTGCTATCTTAATGAGTTCGCTAAATCCGCCAGTACTTAGGCTACGCGCGTTTAGAGTTCCCACCCTTAGATCTTTAACTGTAGTTTTTTGTTTTTGCAAGTTAGCCATGGTAGTTTCAAGATAATCCGCACGTTAGGATCCTATTCCGATCGTAGGTGAGTCCACTGTCCCAGGAGTGATAACCCCCATACCTCCCTAGGTCTAAGTATGGGAGCTTTCCGACTCCGACAAGGACCATGTCAACTTGTCTTCAGACACATTACAGTTTCATCCTCGTATCCTAACGTCCCCCTGCAAGGCAGCGCGCCTACTGGCATCAATACCCCTTTGGCCCTATACAGGCGAATCATTCCACACATCCCTTGCGGGCAGTGTCATCGCTGCGGTGTCCAATGGGCAGCAGGATTTTTCCCTTACAAGATTTTTAGTTTTGGTTCGGGTAGTGTTTCTAGGTGGATACACGCTGCACCTCGGCATGCCAGGACCCACCCATTGCGTATGAACGCAATTGGTGGGTCCCCCCAAGCCATGGTCATCGTGTTTTCTACCAGTGCTAGGCCAACATCTTAGGCTGGGCTCACCACACCCACGACTGGTTCCTATCGGCTGTCCGCGGCTGCTTATTCTTGTATTCGCAGCTAACCTGAGGGGCTGTTCAGCCTAACGGGCCGTTCCTCTATCCGCAACCCGAGGCCGCGCTGCGTAGTGGTGACAGGAACCCACCGAGCAGACAGCTCGCTTTTATCGGGAAAAAATCTATTTTTCATGTAACAATGAAAATAAGAAAAATTACCTTTTTGTGGTACAGTGTTCTACTATGAAGCAAAACAAGTAGCAGGTAAAGCAGTCAGCGTACTAAGAATTCTTTGCGCGACCCCACCGGAGGAGGGAGAAACTACTACACATTCAGGGACGAACACACTGTATACGAAAACTAGGGGCCCCTACCCAAAGGAGTGGGTAAATTCCCAAAAGGTTTGTTCGGTGGCAAACTTACGGCGAAAGAAGTACCTTTTGTACATTAAATGACAATATACAAGCTTTCTGTATAAACGGCAGATTATAAAAACGTGTAAGATATCGATAATATTTGTCGCCCGATTTCCTCCGAAAATACAAGATTGATTCGCATTTTACACAAACTGTGCATGTTTGCACAACTCAGGGGCTGTCGCTGCAATAACTGTTATAGAAGTGTGAAGCACGTGTAGTTGTTGAAATAAAAAGCAAATTCTGCTACTTTTTTCTACAAAATGGCCACCTTTCAGCTAATTTGACTGTACTCTATGTACGCAGTTGTACGTGATTTTCGTGTTCTTTTTAAATGTTTCTGAAAATGTTATGAAATCGTTGCGATATTTGTGAAATCATTCGTATTCGTTTGAAATAATTTACATATGTGAAATTGTTTGATATCTTTGCAATGTTTTGAAATCTCTGAAATGTGGTGGACTGTACATTTTTTGACATGTTTGGAATTTTTTAATTGTTTTACAATCATTACGAAATGTTTATGAAATTGTAGAAATATTTTTAACATCTTCCGGAAATCTGTTGTATTCATTGTAAATTGCTGAAATTATGATGAAGTTCCTAATTAAAAAATTTGACATCGAAAAAAAACGAATTTTTCTGTCGACAAATGTCTGATTGATACATTCGTTTATTTCCTTTGTTTGAACAAATCATACAATGTATCAACTAATTATGAATGTTGTTGAAATTGTCATGTAATTCCTAAATGAAAGGACTGCCATCGAAAAAAATAATAATTTTTCTGCCGACAAATGCCCTTATAATACATTCGGAACTTTCTGATAATTTCAGCAAAATTCCTTCTTTTCAACAACATTCATAATTAGTTGATGCATTGTATGATTTGTTCAAACGCAGGTATTAAACGAATGTATTAATCAGACATTTGTCGACAGAAAGTTTTTTTTTCCAATGTCAAATTGAATTCAATGTTGAAATAAGTACAGCATAAATTTTCTGCAAAGATTACTGGATTTTCTGCAGAGTTTACAGAATTTGCAGTTATCTGATGAAAACGGGTATTTTCTGTAATATTTACTGAACTTTTCTGTCAAATTGACAGAAAAAACCGAAAAGTTTCGGTTTCTGGAAACCGAATATTTTTTTTGCGTTAAACAGTTTTTATTTTAATCCAGCATCCCCATATCTCATGAGAAAAACTTTATTTTTGTAAAAAATCTACATTTGAATCACTATTCCACGTTTGTCTCATCTTAAAATAGTGATTTCGATGTTGCATTTGATAAATTATTACGGTGTTTGAACTATTCTTCATTTCTATATCAGTAATGGCAATGAATGTTGCGTTTTACATGAAGTGAGATGATAATAAAATGAAATTAAAAATTCCAAAAATTCGGCGAGAAAACATTTTTTCAAGTCTTAATTTTCTATTATACAAAATATGTACATTTTAAAAATTGTAATTTTAATAAATGTATAATAATACATATCAATTACTAATAATATATTTACTATGTGATTTAATACTTGTAAGCAAAATATTTTTCTCAAGCCCGTTGCAAAATATTAGATATTATCTATAAGAGCATAATTTGAAAAATTTCAAGTAGACATTTATTATCATTTCTTAGCTGGCCCCGTTTTTATCAGAGAAAACGCTTGGCAGAGAGTTTTTCAGAAAAATCTAAGCTGTTCCGTAGCTCACTTCACTAACGCGTGCACTATATTTAGGTTCTAGGACCGGTTTGAGGTACGTTAGGTAGGGTTCGATTCCCCAGCGAGGGCGATTTTTGAAAGCGTTTGAGCGTGCGATCTACTAGTAAGTCTCTATGGTCGTATTGTGTATGAATAATCGTAAATGAAGTGCAGTAAGCATATATAAAATAAGTTTTTCCGTTTCAAATCGACGGACATTTCACATCATTTTTGTTATCGAAAGTTTCGAGTTAAACTATTTATAAATCGTATATAGAATACGTGTAGTGCATGTATACATGCACATCTATGCGTTACAATGCGAAATCGGCAAAGTTACTCTTCATAGAAGTAAGGCTCACTACAGGAAATAGTAAGTCTTCACGGAAAAAAATTTTATTAGTCTGCTGAAGTTGCAGGATTTTCAGTTAAAATAGGGACAGCATATCTTTTCTGTAATGCTTACCGAATTTTCTGCAGAGTTTACTGAAGGCTTTGAACCCACTCCGTCGTCTTGCGGGTTCGATTCCCGCCTCGCACTCTGGAAGAGCCTCGGTGGCCCATGCGGTGAACACTTGCCTAGCAAGGGAGTTGTTTATCTCCGGAGAGTCGTGGGACCGGTACCTCTAGAGAAAAAGGTTCTCTAAGTACTTAAGGCTGTTGCTCTTGGTGGTTCGGAACCCACCTTAAACTGTAGGTCCCCCTCCCACCACCAAGTATGTGTGTGGGAGGTGTGTGAAGGAATAGGGAAGAGATACAAGAACAATGTAAACCCTTAGGGGACACATTAGAAGCTTCCATTCAACATACTTTTTGATTAAATTTTACAATTCAAGTTGTCAATTTGACAGAAAAGTTCAGTAAATATTACAGAAAATACCCGCTAATTCATCAGATAACTGAAAATTCTGTAAACTCTGCCGAAAATCCAGTAATCTTTGCAGAAAATTTATGCTGTACTTATTTCAACATTGAATTCAATTTGACATTGAAAAAAAACTGATTAATACATTCGTTTATTACCTTTGTTTGAAAAAATCATACAATGTATCAACTAATTATGAATGTTGTTGGAATTGTCATGTAATCCCTAAATGAAAGGACTGCCATTGAAAAAGACTAATTTTTCTGCCGACAAATGCCCTTATAATAAATTCGTTTAAAAAATCATACGATTAATCGAAAAAGTAGGAATTTTGCTGAAATTATCAGGAAGTTCCTAATGTATTATAAGGGCATTTCACGGCAGAAAAATTATTATTATTTCTTTCAATGGCAGTCCTTTCATTTAGGAATTACATGACAATTTCAACAACATTCATAATTAGTTGATACATTGTATGATTTTTTAAATCAAAGATAATAAAGAAATGTATTAATCAGACATTTGTCGACAGAAATATTCGTTTTTTTTCGATGTCAAATTTTTTAATTAGGAACTTCATGATAATTTCAGCAATTTACAATGAATACAACAGATTTCCGGAAGATGTTAAAAATATTTCTACAATTTCATAAACATTTCGTAATGATTGTAAAACAATTAAAAAATTCTAAACATGTCAAAAAGAGTACAGTCCACCACATTTCAGAGATTTCAAAACATTGCAAAGATATAAAACGATTTCACATATGTAAATGATTTCAAACGAATACGAATGATTTCACAAATATCGCACCGATTTCATAAAATTTTCAGAAACATTTAAAAAGAACGCGAAAATCACGTACAACTGCATACATAGAGTACAGTCAAATTAGCTGAAAGGAGGCCATTTTGTAGAAAAAAGTAGCAGAATTTGCTTTTTATTTCAACAACTACACGTGCTTCACACTTCTATAACCGGTTATTGCAGCGACAGCCCCTGATTTGTGCAGACATGCACAGTTTATGTAAAATGCGAATCAATCTCGTATTTTCGGAGGAAATTGGACGACAAATATTATCGATATCTTACACGTTTGTATAATCTGCCGTTTACACAGAAAGCTTGTATATTGTCATTTAATGTACAAAAGGTACTTCTTTCGCCGTAAGTTTGCCACCCAACAAACCTTTTGGGAATTTACCCACTCCTTTGGGTAGGGGCCCCTAGTTTTCGTATACGGTGTGTTCGTCCCTGAATGTATAGCAGTTTCTCCCTCCTCCGCTAGGGTCACGCAAAAGAATTCTTAGCACGCTAACTGCTTCACCTGCTACTTGTTTTGCTTAATAGTAGAACACTGTACCACGAAAAAGTAATTTTTCTTATTTTCATTGTTACATGAAAAATAGATTTTTTTTCGATAAAAGCGAGCTGTACCGACAGTCTATATACCCTTTAGGTCATTTACACGAAAAATCAGACAAAATGGCTTCGCCGTTTGGCCTGAATCCATTATCTACGATTTACACTCTATTTCCAGGGCCCTTAAGACCAACTGCGGAAAGCAGGCACCTTCTGAGAGATGATCGCGAAGTCAGGTAAAGGAGGAATATTGACATGCAGGTTCCTCTTAAGCAACAAGATCTGGCCGAAATATATGTCTCCCTTCGTGAGGATATCTCTGAGGAATCCGACATCTGGACCATCAATTATTGTTTAGTTTCAGTGCTGCGAGAGCTTTGGCTAATTCAAATCGAAAGCCAAAATCGACGATAGATCAAAAGACCAAAAGACGCTTGCATCAACTGAATAAGAAGGTTGGATCGCTCAAAGATCATTGAGACAAAATCTGAACAGATCCTTTTCGCGAGAAAATCACTTTTTTGTTCAGTCAAAAGTACCAATAATCGTTTTCTTTTCAGAATATCTCCTCAGGGATGTATTTTATCACAAAAGTTGTTTCTGCATAATTTGTAGACAATTAAATTACCTTTCGAACCAGCTCTGTAACTTTAAAAAATATTCATCAGTTGCCGAGATAGAGCGCATATCAGTAGGCCATAAATACCGAAAATTGATTTTCGGGAATATCTCCTAAAGGATGTATCTTATCGCTGAAGTACTTCACACATGATTTGTAGAAAATTTGATTACCTTCAAAATGAGCCGTATAACTTTCAAAAATATTGATTGGTTGCTGAGATAGAGCGCAGCTTACATTAGTGAAGTCAATTAGTGAAAAAAATCGGGTTTTCCGAGATACCGCCTCAGAAACGTATTTTATACATAATATGATAATCGGTGTTGGTAGAGGACTCAATTGCCTTCAAAATGAGCCCATAAACAGTCGAAAATGTTCAATAGCCATCGAGAGACAGCGTCTCAACGTGGACCCTTTTTGATCATTTTTCACGAAAATCGTTGAAAATCAGTTTTTCAGAAATTTCTCATAAATAGAATTTTTCAGATTTTCATCCGACTTTTTTTTAGCATCTTAAGACATGAGAAATTTTTGAAAAACTGATTTTCAACGATTTTCGTGAAAAATAATCAAAAAGGGTCCACGCTGAGGCGCTCTATGTAGGTGGCTATTGCACATTTTTAAATGTTCAAGGGCTCATTTTGAAGGCAATTGAGTCCTCTACCCACACCGATAATCATATTACGGATGAAAAACGTTCCTGAGGAATTCTCTCGGAAAAACCGATTTTTTTCACTAAATGACTTCGAACGATTTTCGAGATAGATTTTTAACCTAAACGACGCGCGGCAATGCTCGGAGTTCGTCAGCTGCATTCTTCTCCTCCACGCATTCGAGCTTGAACACGCTTAGAGTAGGGCTTTATGGCTTCTTGGAATTATACTCCCCTACAGCCCAGAAAACGGCAATGCTCGGAGTTTGGACTGTATATATAATTGAAAAAAGTTTTAGACAGCCACCGCAGGGTCCCACTGGGAGCAGCTGCCATCTAAAAATGACACCGGCTCCCAGTAGAACCGCGGTAAATCACACTTATGGCCACGTCTCACGACTGTGAGATGGGTGGCTCGATGAAATTACAACAACAGGCCGGCAAAACCCTCGTGTGTTTTGAGGACACGAAGCGACCCAAAGATGACAGCTTTTTGCATCCATCTCGCAAGTGGTTTGACAAATTTTTGGCACGCGGGTATGAGTTTAAGGTTACGAACCAGTGATAGGTTTGCACCTCCGAGAGCACCGATCACAAGGACAATTACTCTAACCGAGTATTTTGGGTACAGCCGTTGCAGCTTCCTTTTGAGGTCTTGATACCTCTCTTCTTTTTCCTTCTCCTTAGCATCGATGTTATATAGAACAATGTAAGGCCTCGAGTGTGCAATGGAGGCTGCTTTCCGTAAATCGTAGTTCCAGAAAATTTGGCAATTCTCGTTTTGAACAATTGGCTCTATCTCTCCCGGAGCGTTCGGCAGGGCAGGATCGCGGCCAACACGTAAGAGCGACAAAGATGATAATAAAGCACTCTTAGGGCCACATTTTATCTGTAGATATACGTCGTTCCCGCGTGGGAAGTACTTCCAGATAGTACGTGTTCTAGTTTATTAGCGTGTAGATGACACTCTCTGCACCTATCGCTGGGAACTTCTTTATATAAAATGAGGTCACGGTATACTGAGGTGGAAATTACATCATACTGGCACCCAAAAATAAAACCCTCTGTACGTGAATTAAGCTCTAATGATCTGAGGAAAGCAAAAGTTTGCTCCTTCGACAAGGACTATTGTTCTACATTTCTGTGAAAGTTTCCATGCATTTTCTTGTCGAGTAGCTGCTGGTGAAATTTTCCAACCTCTACTTTCTTTACTTCGGCTTTTAGAAGTAAAGCATCTAGATGGAGTATTGCACTTTCCTCACTTCTGATGTTGAGATTCAGGCCAAGGATCTCAACTGATTGCTTCGCGGTTTTGTGAAGGAACGCTCCTTTGCCTATCATCTCGTGTTCCTGGCCATTTTCAGGAGAGGATCTTTGCCATTTGCAACGATGTAAGCTGTACTTAGAACAATTCGGTTATGAAGACACTGGAGATTCAAAAGTCCGCGTCCGCCTTGACGGCGTGAGATGTATAATCGCGGAACAGACGAATTGATATGCAAGCTTTTATGCATATGCATGATCTTACGTGTTGTGATATCAAGGGCCGTAAGTTCGTTCTTCGTCCACTGAACTACCCCAAACGAGTAGAGCAGGAACGGGAAGGCAAACATGTTAGTCGCAGATACCTTGTTCAACGCCGAGAGATTGGAAGACCAAATTTGTCGAAGAAGATGCTTTTATCTGCTTCGGAGAGACTCCTTCACTGATGTTACGTCCTGAATGCGGATTTGAGGCACGCCCAGGTATGTATGGGTCTCTCCAGTGTTAAGATGTCTAATAACACTCATATCCACAAGCTCAGGGTCCTTGGGAACGCCAGTAATCTTTTCTTTCTTCAGATGAATTTTGGCACACTTGTCCAAACCAAAGTCCATTCCAATCTCTCCTGTGTAGTTCTTGACAATATTGATAGCAGATTGAAGTTTGCTTTTACCAGATGCATAGATCTTCAGATCATCCTTAAAAAACACGAGTGTCCTTATGCTTGGGATAATTAGAGTCGGCACAGAGATATCCGTAAGAATGTCGTTGTGTGAGAGATAGAGGCAGAAGTGTATTGCAAAAAAAGCAAAGGGCTCATGGTATCGCCCTGAAAGACGTCCCTCTGGAAGGTGACCTTGTTCGTTGTCACACGATAATTTCCAGATGAGATAGTAAATCTAGTTTTCCAAAGGGGCATCAATCTCTCTATGCATTTCACTGTGTGCGGATGCACCTTCAAGCTTTCCAACAGACGGATGATAAGTCTGTGAGAGGTTGAATCAAAAGCTTTTCAGTAGTCAATCCAGGCCATTGACAGGACGCGCTGATGGACTGCAGCGTCTTCACGGGCGCACTTGTCAATTAGCAGGTTCTCTCGACAGCCTACTTCGTCTTTTTTCGAGCCACATTGTTCTTACATCTCTCGCCACACAGGCTCAATTCTTCGAACAACCCTGTTGTTTAGGACTGTTGTGAAGATCTTATACAGTGTGTTCAGACAAGTTATTGGTCTGTAATTCTCTGGGTTGGGCAAGTTGCCTATTTTTGGTAGGAGTATAGTGTGTCCTAACACCAGCCAGTGCGGAATTGGCGTTTCCGACTTCAAATATGAGGTGAATATGCGGGCCAAATGTTGGTGTGTAGAAGTAAAGTTCTTCCACCAGAAGTTTTTGATACAATCTGGTCCTGCAGCGGAAAAGTTCTTCGTGCCTCTAAGTGTTTTTCGTTCACCTCTTCGGCTGCGATTGATGGACATTCCTCCTCAGATGTTATAATATACCTCTCTCCAAAGAGTCTCAACCTCGTTAGGTTTGGGTGGCTTTTTGACAGCAACAGGGTGATCACTGAAGAGGCGCGATGGGTCAGCGAGAAACGGTTGATTCTCCTTGATCCATCTCTTCTTCTGTATTCTCCTCCTCACGGCAGATAACACCCGTATTTTGTCAGCAATATGCTGCTTGATTGTTATCAGCTTTGACTTGCGCAGTGTGTGATTAAAGATCCTCAGTTCTTGGGCGGACTTTCGAACCGTTTCCGTGAACGGTCTAGCATTCTGTCTTGCCCATCCATTCTTCTTGTTCAGTTGATGCAAGCGTCTTTTGGCCTGTTGCACCATTTTGCACCATAAACTGAACAATTGATCGTCCAGAGGTCGGACTTCTCCGAAATATTTTTACGGAGGGAGGCATCCATTTAAGCCAGATCTTGGGGCTTAGGAGGGACCTGCTTGTTAATGTTCTTCCTTGTCCTGAAATCGCTATCATCTCTTAGAAAGTGTCTGCTTTGTGCGGTTGGTCTCAATGTCGCTTTCTCATCTTCTGTATTTGAATACAGAAATAATGAAAATTATGAGAAGATTTTATTCAAAATGCCGTTTAGATTTGTCTACAATTATGCTTGGGCTCACGCATTTTCGTAACCTTTGAATGCATGGGTGCGGGAATGATTCCTGAAAAAAACCTAGATTCGAATACAATTCTTTATAAGTTTTTTTTATTTCTGTCCTAAAATAAGAAGTTCAAGCATTAATTGAAGTACTTTTTGCAGTTTGTAACACATCGGAGCCTTTCACTATGATGTTTCGAAATCTTAATAACAAATTATATCTTTTCAAGACAAAAAGGTCTTGCTGGAAGCCACAATATAGACTTGCGATCTTCTTTTTAGACAAATGGGCTTAAATCTTGCTGTGAGACTAAAAACAGTCTAAGGTGTAAAAATCAAGTCATAACAAAAACAAAGACTTTTCTCTGTCAGGGCTTTCCTGAAGCGTGCAAGTGCAACCTATCACGTATAGACTCTCGCAGGGGTTGTGTTTGAAAATGAATGAATTTATACTTTTTACCTGTATATGTAACGCCTACAAGTTTTACCTGTGCAAATGATTTGCAAATACTCAGGTCGTTTCATATATTTCTTTTTAAAGTTAAAACTGATTTTGATTATAGTTCTACGAAATCTCTATCACGTACACATGATGTGTATCCATGCTGACGGCATTGTTTAATGTTTATAGTATAAGATGACGAGAGTAGGAGGTCGATTTTGTATGGTGTTCGCTGTAGAACGAAGAGTCGTATGAGAAGTACGATTTCAGTCTTATATCGAAGCTCACATGATACGCACGACACTCTGTTATTTCAATAAATATATTTTACATCATTTCATCGTTTATTCAAATTATCCAATTTATAATTGAGATTCGATTGGAATTTACTCAAGTTATTTACTGATACGTTAAAATAATTGAACGTAAATTCGCAACTAGTCTTCGCGGATTAGTTTTCACGGAGTCGTATCTACGGATACAGAACAGGTTGTATATTTCAAAATAGGCGAAAATTTCTCCAAAATTTTTTTATCCAATTTTTATGACAAAATAATTTAAGTCTATTATATCCCGTGTAGAAATGAAAATGGGGGGGGGGGGGGGCAGCTATAGACCCATTCGAAGTCAAGGGCTAGCCAGGGAAACTGCCTAGCCACGGATCAGTAATGTCACGGTACATTATTAGGCGTTTATAGAGTATAGTCGGTGGGCTAACCCAATTTATCCTAGTCGGGTATAAACAGGGCTGGTTCTAGGCAGCACATGGAGAAAATAGGGAGGACAAAGTTAGAGTTTGTACGTTCTTCTAGATGGTCGAAAGGGCCTTCCATAATGTTTTCAACTTCCGAGATGGTTAATACGATTATCTTGTTTTCAATCATTTCCACCATCCACGGAAGAGCAGTTAATTATGCACGTGAAAATTAAAAGGCCGAGACCATTCTCGAAGTGAGCGAATGTCGTTGAGCCGTTCAGCGTCATATTTGCTGTTTAATTGATTTAAACATATTTTTAATAAGTTTAAACTGCTATCCGATATTCTCTGTATATCAAATCATGTCTCGTACACCTTGCTCTCCACAAGTTATGAAAAAAATACTTTCGGATTTTATATGTTTTATATCAATTTTCAGGTTTTGTATGTTCCATGGGTTTCATGTAGGTTCCACTTAATTTAATAATTTCCAGTCTCTTCCTCTAAGCTGGCGAATATCGACTGTCCTAGAAGATCAAGTCGGCTATCTGAGATAATCAAATCGACCCTCTATGATGATCAATTCGGACCTCTGTGATGATCAGTTCGGCTCTCTGTGATTTTCGAGTCGACCATTTGAGATGATCAAGTCGACTCTCTGAGATGATCAATTTGTACCTCTTATTTTAGCCTTCTAGAGGTAGTCGCTTTAGTCATCTAGAAGGCTGTCCTACAGTTGACCCTTAAATATAGTCAGTGTGCACATCTAGATGGCCAGAAGGACCTTTCCATTTTTTTCCGTAATAGACACCCCCCCCCCTCCCTCACTCTCTCTTTTTTTATATATATATATATATATATATATATATATATATACTATTAAAAATTACCAATAATAATTTATAAAACTTACAGTAATTATTATGGCCTATAACAAATAATCAAAGAATGCCTAACACGTTTATTATCAATTACTTAAGAGAGAAAAAAACGTTCTGTAAAAAATAATTTTCAATTTAGAATAAAGTATGAAGGTCCACTTCGGAAATATTTTAGTTCGAAATCAAGAGGAAGAAAAAATGATTAAAAAATAAAAAAGAGTTTCGAGTTACTTAACGATGTATTGAGATCTGGATGCGCATTTGCACTAATTTGGTCAATGATTAAAAATCGAATTTTCAATTTAATTGAAAACTAATAATTCAATTTCTTGGATATTATTTGAATAATAAATGGGACAAAATTCTGATTGATAAAAGTGATCCACTTCTGAGAAAATAGAGGGTGAAGTTTTTGATAGCATTTTTTTTCTCCATTTTTTGATACATCGTAGGGCGCGAACCTGCCTTTCTAGAGCCTTATAATGAATCTTAAATTAAAGGTGAAACTGTTTACTTTGAGAGGTTTATGTCGGAAAAAAATTCCGTTGCCTATTTTAAGACGTAACAGTTTTGTTCTGCGCGTGCACTTACCCACCACATCTTAACACCCAAACGAACACACGCACAACAAAAACGTGTTACCCTTCGAAATAGGCGACGAAAACAGGCCTTGAATTAAAAAGGATTCTGGAATATTGGTCTACATTCTGCTTAATACTTTCCATAAATCTACAAATTTAGCAGGGGGC
Source organism: Andricus quercusramuli (assembly GCA_932178445.1). Taxonomy (NCBI): domain Eukaryota; kingdom Metazoa; phylum Arthropoda; class Insecta; order Hymenoptera; family Cynipidae; genus Andricus; species Andricus quercusramuli. The sequence continues at coordinate 25,621 of CAKNXH010047564.1, forward strand.
GTCAAGGGACACCGTAGTGATTGGCGCCCGGGTAAAATCGGCCCTAAGTACTAATACGATTTTTTGCACCAACATGGTCCGCATGAAACAAGAGATTGAGTTGAAAGTTTGAAAAATTAAATAAAAGATACTATGGACCGTAAGACCATTTCGGTGAAATAAACATTAGAGAAAGTAGGAATATTCTATAAAAGAAATCGGATATTTATATTAATCCATATTTTATGGTTAATATAGACATTTATGTTTTATATACATTAAATATACTCACAGCAAACGAAATTACAGGTTAAGAAATGAGAGAAGATGCCCCGTAACGTAACGTTATCCTGCTCCCGGTCTGTTTTTCTTTAAAAATAGCTACACTTCAATCACCTGCCAATAGTTTTCAATGATCATCCGAAACGGTATCGTCCGTTTTACGAACACTAAATATATAAGATTAGTGCTCGTCAAAGGTTGCTGGCAGTTAAAGTAAAGTAGTGAAAGGATAATTTCTCTAGTCTCACAGTTTTACAGTTTAAAAACGGGTCGATCTTAAGTCTAGTTGAAAAAACAACTGTATTTATAAAAGAAACACTTGCACTGTTCAGTGAATCTCTTATAAACACACATATCTTGTTATAAACTACTGAGAACATGTAACTTATTATAAAAGTTTCAGTAAAAATGTATGTTTTCTTCATGATCTCTTTCGAAAACAATTTCATGATTGATACTTACGGAAAGTTGATCATCACTTGATCGGGAACAGACCAGACTGTTAAGATGATAAGAAAAAAAATACTTTTCTTGTTAGTGCTATAATTTCTAATTTTGCATTATTTTAAACATCACGTGTGGAAAAATTTCGTGGCGCTGTACTGTTTCTGTCTAGTCCGCCTTGAGTCTCCAGTGGCTAGACTGGGATGTAACGCTCGGATCGACTACCCTAGTAGCAACGTCTGCCTTGTATGACAGAGGCCAGATACTGGCTCAGCCTCTGCTCCCTCTAGTCGACCAGACTGGCGGGAGAAATTATCAGACCAGACGAAAAACAAAATCTGGTGGATAAAGGAACCAGATTCTGGTATTTGGTTTAAACACTAGTAATTAATGTAGGATACAAATAATGAGATTGAAAATCTATCAATCGGAAATTTGAATCATTCACAAGTATGACCAAAAATGCAAGCATGCAAGCTTAAACGACAACAGGTTATGTTTTTAATATTTCAGTGCGTCTCCTGGAATGTTGTGACGTCTCCACAGTATATTCTCCCAGAAAAAGGCTCAAATATAGTGTAAAACTATTACAGAAACATATTTAGTACCATTTTGCGTTATTTCAATTGTGTCTGGTGTATATCATGACCAGTCTGGGCCAGGATCTGCTACACCAGACTCTGGTGACAGAACAGCACGCCAAAGCGGAACCAGCCGCCGCCAGGCTGCAAACAGATTCTTCTTTTTCTGGCGCCCAGCTTGTGACAGTCTGCAGTTATCTTGCTACTAGGGTAGTTTCTAGACAAATTAATAATCAAATAGTATAATTATTTTTCATTACATAAAAGTCTAATTTATAGATTTTGCAGTTAATTAAAAATATAAAGAAGTTTTTGTACCCAAAAAAATGAGTTTCTGCAAATCTTATACATACGCCGGGTGTCGAGTATCAAGTCCACGTCAAGTCACTGCTACGTCAGTTTCTCAATTCTATTGTGTCCTCTCCATCATATTATGTTGCTGTAACTTTATCCCGTCACCTTGACACTTAATCATCTAAAACTTAAAATTTTTGTCATGGTAGCCGCGGAAAATGAGCGTGTTCTACTGCTTCCGAATTGAGCGTAACATTTCTCTTTTCAAGCGGCGTGCGTGGAGCGAGTATATAAGGTTGGACCTCGCAGTAGAACAGTCGTGTTAGGGTGCGAGGTCAACATTTCATACTAGGAGCAAAATTGTGGCGCATGCGCGGTCGCATATGGTTAGAAAGAGAAGGAGATATGCCGATGTTTTTAGGCAGGAGCAGCGAGTAATAGAAAACGGTGGAAACTGACTAAACATGTAAGCAGTTTCAGACCTTGTTTTTTCTGTGTTTTTTAGTGCCAATTACATGCGCTTGGTTCACCGACTTAAAAAGAGAGATCACGCTCAATCCGTTCGCTGCAGAACACGCTATTCATTTTCCGCGTCTCTACCATGAAATATTATATTGTGTCATTGCGTGACAGGGGTCGAAAGGCAACGATTTCACGAGTGTGAAGTTAGCTGCCCGAGCGAAGCGATGGCTGGTATCACACGAGTGAAATCGTTGCCTCGGCCCGAGTCATGCATACAATTTTTCATCATATCGATAATTGAAAATTCGACTTGAGATGACTGTGGAGCGGGTCGACAATCGAATTTTCAACAGATAAATGCAAATGGCGGCGCCATTTGCATTGATCTGTGACTTTCTTCCCTAGGGTTGAAAATTCGATTTTCGACCCGCTCCACAGGCGATTAAAACCCGGAAAAGCTTCAAATTTTAAATATTGGTACTGTTATCCATGGTCACTGCGCGGCAAGCAGCTTTCACGTTAAAAAATTTCATTGTCTGGTGGCGCTGTCAACATATTTTAGAACTCTATATACCTGAGTGTCACTAACTCCTGCAAATTAGTGGAAATTCAGTGGCTTCGTCTCGCATTTACAACCATTATTAATGAGAATGTACTTATACAAAGCTCTGTGGACATCTTCTCGGAAAATAAATGAGAAGAAGAAAATGCAGGAGGGTTGGCGGGGGAAATTCAGAGACACAAAGTAACTCATCTAATAATTTAGTACCGTGAAGGTGCCAAGAAAACTTATTATAAAATAAAGATGCTCGAATTTTTCAACACTTAAGATCAGAGATTTAATACTTCGTCAAGATTATTCTTTTTAATAATATAAGCTAACGTCTATAAATTTCAGGATAGGCAGGATACAGTCCTATTTGCAGTTACATTGTAAAATAAAAGTTGGAATACAAATTAATAAATTTGCTTTTTTCAAGCAAAATAAAAACTCCAATGTGATAGGCAGCAATATTTTTATTTGCCAAAAGTATAAATACAAGGCTCCTTATAAGTAGGCTTATTTTCGTACCTTATTAAATGTGAAATTTTTTTTCTAGCAATACATTTTTTCTTTGAAATTTTGTCTCAATTTTCGACAATAATAATGAGAAGGACATTTGTTTAGAATTTAAAGTTTTATAATCTCACGGAAATTTATTTTTCACAATATCCCTATTAAGGTCGCCTAAAAATGTATATTTTTGAATTTTCGACTGGTGATTTCGCCAAATTATTCTCTCATGGAAACAAATGAGTACATATTTTTTTATTTGGAAACAATATATTTTTAGTACTCAGTCAAGTACTTTGAAGTCTTTAGAAAAGTTATAGAAAAGTCTGAAGAGAACCCTCTTGTTTAACCCAGACGAGAGAAAGAGCGAAAAAATTTGGGAAACGTGCTGGGCTACAAATATGGACCTGTAGCAGGGAGCTTTTGGTCGAGTGTCCATCTGGAACTCATAAGCCTCTAGCAATCAGCCACTTTGAGTTCAATTTAGCTGCCATAAATATATTGGAATTTTATGCAACTTTCGGGATGTCTCACATTTTTGTGTAACTTTATTGATGAATAACACTTTGATGAAGTGAAAAAAGTGTACGTTTTACGTGTTTAAGTCCAAAGGCCAATTGTTTCAGCAACCTTTGTGGCTGCTTTGTACAGATACTCTCCGCTGCTCACTTTTACTTGTTCCCTGACCATTCCAAGAACAGGGTCTCGTCCATTTCCAACGATATGCGCTGCTGTACCCAGAATGATCCTGTTGTGAAGACACTTCAAATGAATAGAGTACTGCCAGGACGAAAAGCATGTGCGTTACAGATACTTTTTTCCTCGCCGACAGTTCGTAAGACCAAATATGTATATCGAGACGACGCTTGTGTCTGCATCGGAAAGCATCCTTTATAGAAGTTACGTACTGAATGCGGCTTTATAGCACGCCCATTTATTTGTAGGTCTAGGTCAAGGTTATGTCAAGTTTAGACGAATGTATTTATATAGAGCTTCCGTCCACGAACTCAAGGTCCTTGGAAATGCCAGCAAGTTATTCTCGCTTCAAATGAATCTTGTTTTATTCTTCTAACTCAAACTCCATTCAAATCTTCCAAGCTCACTCCTCAACAATCCTTAGAGCTAGTTTTAATAACTTTGCATTTTTAGAATTGCTCTTCAGATCATCCACGTAAACTATATGAGTGACCTTATGTCTTCGATATTCTGGTTTGCCACAGAAGTGTTCATGGGAATCGCGCAGTGCGAGAGATAGTGGCAATAATGTGAGGCAAAAGAGGACTCATGGTCTCGCCTGGAAATACACCCTTTTCGAAGAAGACACCGTTAGTTGTCATACGATGTTTTCCAGATGAGATAGTAAATCTTGCACCTTTCGCTACATTTCTGTAAATGTTTGCGCGCATTTTCTGTTCGAAGAGCTGTTGGCGGAAGTTTTCGACCTCTGCTTTCTTTACTTGTGCTTTTAGAAGAAGATAGATTGATTTTAGAAGGAGATTGATATGCAAGCTCTTCTGCGTATTCAAGATCATACGCATCGCGATATCGAGGGCCGTAAGCTCGTTTTCCGTCCATTGAACCACCTCAAACGAGTAGAGTAGAACTGGGACGGCAAGCATGTTCGTCGAAGGAGACGCTTACATTTGCTTTGGAGAGGCTCATTCACTGATGTTATGTCCTGAATGCAGCTTTGAGGCAATACAAAGTCCATACCAATCTCTCCTGTGTACCCTTTGACGATATTTAAAGCACGTTGAAGTTGGCTTGCGCTAGAAGCATAAATTTTCAGGTCATCCATATAATATACATGAGTGACCTTATGCTCGCGCTGATTAGTGTCGCCGCAGAGGTACCCAAGAGAATTGCATAGCGCGAGAGATAGTGGTAGAAGTGTGATGGAAAAGAGTAGAGGGCTCATGGTGTCACCTTGAAAGACGCCCCTCTGGACGGTGACACTGTTCGTTTTGACACATCATTTGCAGATGAAATAGTAAATCTAGTTTCCAAAGGGACATCAATTTCTCTATGCATCTCACTATATGTGGATGAACCTTCAAGTTTTACAACTCAGATAGATGATAAATCTATAAGAGTGTCCCCATGCAAGAACAAGACATAGATTTTTCTAGCGCGGTGGCGTTGGCCCCTGACGACTAAAAATCGAAATACGAAATTTTGAATTCTAAAACATAGATTATTGTAGATAATTATATTCCGCATCTTTTTTTCCTTTGCAAAAAGATCATATCTTTTTTAGATTTTTAAAAAATTGCAAAAACTCTTTTTTTTTAAATTCAATTTTTAATCCGATTTTTGTCTTCAACTCGTGCTCAAATCCACAGTTTTTGGAATTTCATCATAAAATTTGTAGGAAGCATTCCTTATAGTGTTCTTCTTATAACGGTCATCGATAAAAAATTTCAACTTTATTCATAACAATATAAAAAATTATTTTCTATGCTATTGCATAATTCGTTCCACAAAACGTTTGAGCGTTTCGTTTATCGAAGAAAGTTTGAGCAATCAAAAGCTTCCTGTAGAGAAGTTGTTCAAAAAAGTACAGAGAAGTTTTCTGCAAAGGCTTTTTTCAAATAAATTAATAGGTAAAAAACTGTGAACGCTAAACTTTAAGCGCGCGACTGATCTTCTATGCGTGGATTATGCCGAGTCGGAAAATAGAAGTAGAGACGTACTCTTCGCCCTGCGCTAAAAAATTTTGTTTTGAAAAGCCTTATTACGGAATTATTATTGAAATTATTACCAACACGCTTTTATCACGAGATCTGCATAGAAGTTCAATATATAAAAAACGGGAACCTCATTTTTTTCAGCGTCTATCGAAAGAGAAAAAAACTAAAATATTATACGTAATCTATTTCTGCATGTTTTCTTGACATTTCTATTCCACGCTTCTTCATTAGTTGTTCGTTTCCTCCTAGCAGAACCATGAGATTCGCCTTTCATTATAGAAATTTGAAAATTCGTTTCGATAATAATTTTATTATTATAAATTATAACTTTTATTTTCACTGAAGCTAAAACTCGCAATACGCATACGATGCGCACAATTCGGTACTCATAATAGAAATGATGTATTTTGTTTTAGCAAAAAACTGCAATGTTTTGGCTACGTATGGGTTAAAAAAGGCTGAAGGGCGTTTAAAGGTCATCTAATACTTAAAAAATCTTCCTATATTAGTATATTACATTTCGAGTTCATCGCACTGCCGTATAATAAAAGACGTTCCGACTCGGCATAATCCACGAATAAGAAGATCAGTCGCGCGAATAAAGTCTAGCGTTCACAGTTTTTTACCTATTGATTTATTTGAAAAAAGCTTTTGCAGAAAACTCCTTTGTACATTTTTGAACAACTTCTCCGCAGGAAGTTTTGGATTGCTCAAACTTTCCTCGATAAACGAAACGCTCAAACGTTTTGTGGAACGAATTATGCAATAGCGTAGAAAATAATTTTTGATATTGTTATGAATAAAATTGAAAATTTGTACCGCTGACCGTCATAACAAGAATACTATAAGGAATGCTTCCTACAAATTTTATGAATAAATTTCAAAAACTGTGGATTTGAGCACGAGTTGAAGACAAAAATCGGATTAAAAATTGACTTTAAAAAAAAGAGTTTTTTTGCAATTTTTTAAAAATCTAAAAAAGATATGATCTTTTTGCAAAGGAAAAAAAGATGCAGAATATAATTATCTACAATAATCCATGCTTTAGAATTCCAAATTTCGTATTTCGATTTTTAGTCGTCAGGGGCCAACGCCACCGCGCTAGAAAAATCTATGTCTTGTTCATTGAAGAAATGAGAATGAAAAATGAGTGAAGGCCTATATTTTAAATCATTTTTTAACGGTTCCACAAACATCGAAATTATTATTATTTAAAAAAAATATTTTTTCTCATGTCTTGAATATTGTAAATAATCAAAAATTGAATAATAATGAAAAAATATATATCAACTCGACTTTTCTGTATAAAACAGTTGGATTGTACGGTTCCATCTTACGAAAACTCGCTTTGAGCGAGTAAATTTTATGCTGGACCAAATGTAAATATTTTCTCGGGGCACGTTAATGAATCATTTCAGTGCAATCTTCTGTTAATCTAAATTCAAACTAGAGTATATAATATTGAATAAGGTTATTGCCGGTAATGTAAAACTGAATTTCCCTCTAAAATAAGTTTGTTTTTGTATATCATTAAGACATGAAACACTGCATACAACTCTTTTAACAGAAAAAACAACTCGAAGAAGATAGTTCGCTTATCATTAGAAAAGTGATAATGCCATTAAGATCTTCGGCGATATTTCTGAATGAATTTCGTGCAAAATGGACTATGATGTCCACAGAAAAAACAGAAGATAAACTTTACATCGATTTCCGATGAAAGATTCTTTGCAACAAAAATTAACTTCACGGGATAAACTTTATACAAATATCGGTTAAACTTTCTTTTGTTTTTTCATGGCAAACACATGTATTTTGAAAGGCGCGAAGTTGACTGAACAAAACTTTATCGCTGTAAAAAATTTCCATCATTTTCATCATCATCATTCATGATTGAGAAAGTACTATAATAGGCCGAAATTTCACACCTCAGTTTTTGAACGGATCTCCACGTTTCGAGACCCCCTGAAGCCGAAAATCAGGTTTTGGCGATGGCGTCTGTCCGTCCGTCTGGGCGAAGGTTAGTTGCGCCAATTGCCCTGCCTCTAATCCCTAGATCGAAAAAGGTTCTCTAATCCTACGGGTTAGTTGCGCCAAGTCTATACCTGTCCGAAAATTAAATAATCTCAACTTCATCTTTTGAAATGTGCCTGAGGGTCATCGCCCGACTCGCATTTTCGTACCTGCTAAGTATACCCCCACCATTGCCCTACGCGAGTTACCCCTAAATTGCTTTTGCCAAGCATATCTGACGTCGGATTAGAGGCGAAAATACCTGAGATCTTGAAATTTGGTCATCGCCCGACTCGAATTTTCTTACCTGCTAAGTATACCCCCACCATTGCCCTGCGCGAGTTACCCCTAACTTGCTTTTGCCAAGCATATCTGACGTCGGATTAGAAGCAAACATACCTGAGATCTTGAAATTAGTATCCATTATACACTGTTAAAAATAATATTAAATCTAATATACCCATGTGTATTGAAATTAATATATCAATCATATGAAATCTCCATTAAGAGCGTGTATATTAAATTTCATATACATTCATGTTAATCACTTACAAGAAAAATCAGATAATTCCATTTTACATAAATTCAAAATAAGTTCAACATGGATTTTCGACTCTAAATAATAAAACATGATACCTTCTTCCAGTAAATCAAAAGTATAACTGGATTTTAAGCCGAAAAGATCAATTAAGCAAACAAATAACAGAGCTAACCTACAATTAACTGCACTAGCATTAAATTTCTACTATTTAGACTGGATTTTGGAAAAAGTTCCACCCTTACGTCGCACTTTCATTATAAATAACAATTCAGTCGACGAATTCTAGATTATTAATTTAATTGCGAATATTTCACAATATTTAAAGAAATGAGAGCACTATGAGTTTTCATGCACACTGCTATACCGACCTGTATATCAAATTTAATACACATGTGTATTAAATTCACTACACCCATGCATGTTACATTTCAGTAGCGGTAGTGCATATTTGCTTCACACACATGTATATTAAATCTCATACAGATTTTTCTAACAGTGTACTTATACTCCCTTTGTATTCAATACTCATTCACAGATTGCCTAAATATTACTCCGGAGATGCCCATTTCATCGCCATCTACCTGCTTGTTTTACCCCCACTACCGAACTTCCCCTCACGTAGTCGAGTGCTCGCCAGCGTCTGTCGGCGACCCATTTCAGCGGGGGGTCCTTTGTACTCACGGGGAATAAAATGCGAAACATAAAAAATTTTTAATTTTGCAATTAGTAATTTGGAAATGTTATATTCGAAATCTACGTTTCTTGACGATTCCAACGATATGTTACTTGACTTCGTAAGTTGAAAATTAGGAGTATTTATCAGGCCATATCCCGTGTGTGGATTGTAATGCTCGGATCGACTAGTTTCTAAACAGATCGGCTATTTTTATTAAAAAAATTTATAATTAATTAATATAATTATTTGTTATGCCATAAAACTCCAATACATAGGTTATGAAGTCAATTAAAAATATAAAAAGTTTTTGTACAAAAAAAAATGAAGAAATTAGTTTCCGCAAATCTCTTGTACATACGCCGGGTGTCGAACTTCTGATGTAACTTCCTATTTTATTGTTGTAGTTTTGTCCCGTCACCACAAAAATTTGAAGCAATTATTTCAGTGCAAGAAAATGTATTTCGCAGGCCGAAAAGCCACAGTTCTGTATTTACTCATTTCATATGTTCAGGATTTGTATTTTAACAAATATAATTGAACCTATGTTCTTTTTAATAATATCTCTAGAAATTCAAATGATAAAGGAAAATCCGAAATCTAAAAAGCACACATTTCACAATTTTCAAACAAATTGTGTATAATGTTTCATAGAAATTGTTACTGACAATCACTTTCACGATAATTCAAACTATTTCCAGAGAAGAACAAACTTTTTTCAATAAAAATTACAATATTGTTAAATACCTACGAATCGTACTATTTAAAATTAAATAATAACAACTGTTTATTGTGAATTTTACATAGAAACAGTTACTGTAAATCTCTCTCATAAACATTCGAAGCAGTTTCAGTGCGAAAAGAATTATTTTCCAGGACAAAGTTTTATATTTACTAATTTCATTTTTTACAAAATGAACAACTGTTGTATTTCAACGCACATAATCAAATATATATCACTTTTCCGAATATCTTCATAATTTCAGATAATAAAGGAAGGTTCAAATTCCAAATTTTTGCCAACAATTCTTTACAACATTTACAATTGTTGATGTTTCATAAAAATTGTGACTAACAGTCACTCTCACTATAATTTAAAGCATATTCATCCGAAAACAAATTTTTTTTCAACAAAAATTACACTATGTGGCTGTTTGTGAATGCCATTAGTTTATAACAATTAAAACAGACAATAATCAAATTGTTTTCTTTCTGGGAGTACTCTTGCATCGATTTAAGATGATTTTCATTATATGCAAATCCCTATTGAAGAGTAAATAATGATTTTGTGAAAAATCTCGATATATCTTTGCATACTATCGTCTGCACTCCAACATTTCTATTATTACTGCAAATATTAACCGATTTTCATTAATCTTTTTTTCACTTTCTTGAAATTATATGAATAAACTATTTTTGCTAATTAAAATTGAATCACGCGAGGCTTTCATAATTTAATTTTTTGGAACCGGCCTGCATATCACAACAGCGAAAGGGTGATTCGTTTCGGGTAATTCAACGCGCTCCAGAGTCTTCACTCGCGATACGAGGAGTCTGCCGAGTAAATTTGACGGGGGTCGATAGGCCAGGCCTCGAAAATAGACAATCAGCTATTACTGAGTGTCACTGCATTTTCTTCCATTGTTCTGTTCTTTTTGTTTATAACGACAAATATAAACATTTTTTTTTAAAACCGAGACTTCACAGCAAAAGAGACTAATATTTACATGAGGTATGCAACATTTCAGACAAAAATATTCAACCGTGCGGCCGGAAACTGGAATACCGTGTTATAACGCTGATAAATCCCCTTAACCAGCCACTGCTCACGCTATTAGCTCGAGAATTAACGGCCAGTTAAATTTCGTAACGGCCGGTTAGGAGTTTGGTGAATGAGAGCCTTGACATCGAGAGGGAAGGCGAGAATGATCCAAGCCAAAAAAGTACGCCGCTGGTTTCTTACACTTGTTTTCCCATACAAAAGACTGTCCTGAAATTAATATCCTAACTTGCATGAAGAAAAAACAAGTACGTACTTTTTGAAAATTGCAAATAATTATAAATGGTTCAAATAACAGCCTCAAATTTAATTTACTTCAATATCTTCATTAGAACTAAAGATGACAAGGTTGAATATTTATGTACAAAAAATTTGAAAATTTTCGAATAGTAATTGATTAAGAAATTTTGAAAGTAGCTTCGTGAATTTTCAAAGATTTTTCCCATCATTTTTTCAATAAAAACAATGCTCTAAAGTTCACCGTTTTTAAAAGCTGTCAAATTTTCTTACTTTTTATAAGATTTGTAGGTCTGTAAGCCATGAATAATTTTCTGGCATATTGGTTTCAGACTCATTAACATGGAACACTTTATACTTCAAAATGATTATTCACTCATTGAGCTACTATTTTTTCTTCTATAATTTTTTTAACGTTAAAGCCAGAGGACTCGAATTTCCTCGCTGATAGTAGTCAGGTACGAATACGCACGACTGGGATCTGTGCTGAAATAGTGATAGTAAATTTTGGTTGCAATATCTACAGAAATGTAATATTTTGATAATTAATATTGGCATCTGCACATTAACAGACAACCTTGTAAGTTTACAGAATGATCGATCAAGGTAATAAAATGTAAACAAAGGTGTTAAAATTTTTTTTCAAAGTGAGTTTACAAAAAAAATTCCCAAAATTAGTAAAATTTCGAATATTCAAATTGCCGATAATAGTGAATTGCTGAATTTTAAAATCCCCCCAAAAATGTAATTGAACACTTGAGAATAAATTCCGCATATAAAATAAACGGTTATCCTAACAGAAAAAAAATGTAAAATATTTTTCGATATTTAAAATTTAAACAACTTACTATTTTCAGAAATTTAAAATTTCGGTAATTTACTATTTTCCGGAATTTGAAATTTCGGGACTTTACTATATGTTCGGAAATTCGAAAATTCGGATTTTAAAATTTCGGGAATACCTATTTTCGGTAATTTTATTTTCTTTCGGTAATTTTCATTTTTTCGGGATATTTATGTTTCGTTAATGATTTTTTCATTAACGATTAACGATGGCAGGATGACTGCAAATTGATTGCAATTACTAATGATCCCTAATTTGAGAAGTCAAGTAGCCCTCAGAATTGTTTATAAAATATGTTTACATTAGTTCAACCAGTGAATAATGAAAATGTATTTTTTTTGTTACAGGTGAGTCCAGAATGCTTCTGTTCTTTTCTTCCATAGGATTTGCGTATACTATATATGTGAGTATGTTTGTTACTAGAGAAAGTGAGGGGTTATACTATTTCAGAGGTTTTTATATTGTTTAAACGAAGTTTCGAGCTCAAAATTGACCAATTTTGAAAAATATCTTAAAACATGGTGGAATAGGCATTATTTCATTGAGTGTCTGTTTTCTTTTTTACAGTAAAACCATAAAAACAAAATGACATATATTTGAATACAGTCGTCTGCAGTGGTCCTTCAAAAAATAGGTCTCCTGCACCATTCCTTATTGGAACCAGCAAGTTTCAACTTCAATAGTTGATTACATATTTCAAAGTCTCAATTCAAGTGCCGATATACACAGATTGGCCATTACTGGCGAATTTATGATCCCTGTGATGAAAAGGAAGAGCTTGAAATTGCCCGAGCATTTTCAAATTAATTCTATATCTCACTTGGAACGGTTTACTGACATTACTGTTTATTCACCGAGCATAAGGATATTTTCTAGCAATGAGTAAGAGCTCTTATCTCGAAGTATAAGAGAGGCGCAAAGCAATCGATCGATCATGTGCTTTGCAGTTTGCACAGTCACCGCGCCGCGCCGGTGTAAGGTTTGCCTTTGATCGTTCAAAGTAAAGAGAAGTTTGTGTTTGCAAAGTCACTTTTGAACTTTTGTGTATTTTTCTTCTTTATCCTTCCCTCTCAAGTACTTACCAAGTGTTTCACTATAGCAGAGACGTTCTCTGGATTTCCTGCAATCACTCTCTAAAACTAATTCTCAATGAAATTGCACTGATTGAAATCATGAGAATGTAATCACTGAGAACCAGTGAAGGAAAACTCAATGAGTCAGTGAAATAGCGTCATTGCGATTCAATCAGTGAGCCATATATTCTCGTGATGCTAGTACTGTCGGTAACTAGGCATAATAATAAAATCAATGTATGTTTTCGCAAATTATTTGTTAAAGAAAAATGACTCGAAATTATAACTAAAACTGCTGCGAATAACGATATTGAGTCAACACATAGTACTCAAGTTTATTAAGTATATATTATATATATACTCAAGTATATATGAATATTCCCCAAATTCCGTTTTACTTAAGTTCCATTTGACCGAAAATCAAGTTGCCTAGCAGCTTTTTGTCATACTTTTTATTTAGAGAGAGAGAGAGAGAGAGAGGGGGGGGGGGGGAGAGAGCGAGAGAGAGACCAACCGCGAACAGGCATCCAGTAGAAGAAGAACGATGCTTCAGGACTCGGAGAAACATCAACGTTCAGGTTTCTCCCAAGCCCAAAGATCGGACTGAACTGGAGGATGAGCTTCGTGAACATTTTCCCGAAGAATCCGACCTCTGGACTATCAATTGTGGTGTATACAGTGCAGCGAGAACTTTGGCAGATGCAAACCGTAAAACAAAATCAACGGTTGATCATAAGACCAAAAGAGGAATACATCAACTCAGCACTAAGATAGGCTGGGCAAGACAGTACGCGTCCCGCATTCATTGTGTAATTGATTACATAATATCTGGCAAGACTGTCACTGCCAAGGTTCAAAAGTTCACGCGCGAACTGCGGATCCGTCATCACACAATCAAGAAGGCAAAGCTACTGGCCATCAGGCAGCATATTGTGGACAGAATACGAGTAATATCTAACGCTGAGAGAAGTCTAGAGCGGAGGGGAGGTGGGTCAGAGAAAATCAACAGTTTTTGTCTGACCCATCTCGACTCTTCCAAGACCCTCCAGATACCGTCGACCATTCGCCCAAACCAGAAGAGGTCGAAGCATTTTGGAGAGAAGTTTACGAGGTCCAACATCCACTTCAAGAAGACTCAAAGAACATAAATAGCTTCAAAGAGCTGCGCAATGCCCTCATAATAGTTGAGGAGAAATGCCCACCTATCACTACCGAAGAGATGAAAAACTTATTAAGAGGCATGCAGAACTATTCCGCTCCTGGTCCAGATGGTATCAAGACCTTCTGGTGGAAGAAGTTTCCTTCAACCCACCAGCACCTGGCCCGAATTTTCACCTTATATCTAAAGTCGGAAGAGGCTATTCCGGAGTGGTTGGTGGAAGGGAGCACAGTGCTCCTGCCGAAGACGGGCAACTTAGATGACCCTAAGAATTACAGGCTAATAACTTGTCTGAACATACTGTATAAGATATTTACAGCTATCGTAAATGATAGGATTCTTCGGACAATTGGACCTGTGTACCGAGAGATGTATGAACAACGCGGCTCGAAGAAAGGCGTAGCAGGATGTCGGGAGAACCTGCTCATCCATAGATGTGTTTGTAAAGACGCAGCATCCTATCAGCGATACCTACCGATGGCCTGGATTGATTACCGGAAAGCTTTCGATTCAACCTCCCATAGACTTATCATCTGACTGTTGGACATGGACGATCTCAAGATCTATGCTAGAAATAAAGAGAAACTACATCAAGCTCTAAAAATTGTCAAAGGGTATACGCAAGAGATTGGAATGGAGTTCGGGATAGAGAAATGCGCCACGGTTAATTTGAAGAAAGGAAAACTTAATGGCATCCACGAAGACTCTGAGCTCGTCGACAGAAGCGCCATACGACACCTTAGCGCTGGAGAGACCTATACATACCTGGGTGTGCCACAGAGCCGCATTCAGGACGTGACATTTATAAAGGATACTCTCTGAAGCAGATACAAACGTCTCATCCGGTAGATTTGGTCTCCCGAACTGTCGGCTAAGAACAACGTATCTGCAACGAAAATGCTTGCCATGCCGGTAGTACTCTATTCATTTTGAGTGGTTCCATGGACGAAGGACGAGCTCAGATCCTTTGATATCGGGACGCGAAAGGTTTTGCACATGGACAAAAGCATGCACCTTGAGTCTTCTGCTCCGCGACTTTACATCTCACGCCGCCTAGGTGGTCGCGGAATATTGAATCTTGAATGTCTTCACAACAGGATTATTCTGGGTACAGCACATATAGTTGCAAATGGACAAGACCCTCCACTTAAAATGGTCAGGAAACATGAAGAAGCGGACAAAGGGGCGTTTCTGTACAAAGCAGCGGTGGAGGCTGCTGAGACACTCGGCCTTGAGGTAAATACCAGGGGTGAGCAAAATGCATCAAATCTTATCCATCTTGAATAGTCACTTCTGAAGACCCGGATTAAGAAAGCACAGGAGAAAAACTTCCCCGAAGAACTCTTCGACAAGAAGATGCACGGCATCTTCCACAGAAATGTGGAGGATCAGTCGATGTCGTATGAGCTAGTGTATGCTTTCCTTAAATCATCCGGATTGAAGTCGGGCACGGAGGGTTTCATTTTGGCATGTCAAGACGGTGTCATTTCCACTCTAGCATACCGTCGCCACATTTTGAGCAAAGATATTCCCGATGATAGCTGCAGAGCGTGTCATGCATACCCCGAGCATCTAGGTCACATACTATCTCGTTGTCCATCTCATGCGGGAACGACCTACATCCAAAGGCACAATGCGGCACTAAGAGTGCTTTATTACCATCTCTGTCACTCATACGGAATTGGCCCAAATACCGCTCCGCTAAGCGCTCCTAGGGAAATAGAGTCAATTGTCGAAAATGAGAAGTGCCGTATATACTGGAACTTCATATTCTCGGCAATTGTTTCTGTTGCGCACTCGAGGCCTGATATAGTTCTCCTTGACTTCGAGAAACGAGCCATGTTCGTTATCGAATTTTCGGCACCAGCTGACCAAAACGTCAAAGCCAAGGACAAAGAAAAGAAAGAGAGGTATAAAGATCTTATGAGGGAGTTGCGACGGTTCTACCCCGAATATTCTGTTAAACCAATCGTCTTAATCATCGGCGCTCTTGGAGGTGCCAAAGTTTCACTGGTTAATAGTCTGAAAAGCATCCCTGTGTGTAATCAAAATGCTGAAACACTTGCGGGGAAAATGCATTAGGCGGTCGTCCTTGGGTCGCTACGTGTCCTCAGGATGCACGAGACTTTTTCCGGATCATCGTATTGAATTCATCGCTGACTTCAACCACCCATCTCACGGTCGTGAGACGTGGTTACAGCTGCAATTTTACCGTGATTTCGCTGGGAGGGGGTGCAATTTTGCAGATTAGCACCCGCTTCCGGCGAAATCCTGCGGTTATCTTTATGACAAACTTTTAACTATATCAGGGTTCCACTGAGAGCAACTGCCATCTATGAAAATGACACTCCTGTTGTTTGTTGGTGTTTCTAATATGGGTGGGGGAGTCGTGAGGTCTCCCCCTGGCCGGCACTTAAGCTGTAGAGTGTAGAGTCTATTCTGTCACACCCATGTTTATTACTCGAAATCGACCAGCGACCCCTGAGTGGAAGTCCCTCGACGTGGAGCCTCTACGCAAGAAGATCACTAACTCATTTCCCAGTCTTTTCAAACTCGGCTAGTCACCCCCAATGGACATAGAGCCCGCACCCTGGGAGGTAATTAGCCTCTTTTGAGGATCTCCACCACCAAAGCTCTGGTAAAAGTACATAAAAAAATGTCCATTGGTACCGGCTCGGAGACCAATCCTCCTGCACGGAAGCCTATTGCGGCATATCAATCACAACGGCAGGCCCGCAAAACCCCCGTGTGTTTTGTGGACACGGAGCGATCAAATGATGACAGCCTTCTGCATCTATCTCGCAAGTACCTCGGCATGTTATTGGCACGCAGGTATGGCTTCGAGGTTACGAACCACTGACTGTTTTGCAACCTGAGAGCACCGATTACAAGGACAATTATCATAACCAAATATTTTGGGTGCAGTCGCTGCAGCTGCATTTTAACGTCTTGATACCTCTTCTCCTTTTTCTTCTCCATGGCAGTGATGTTGGTACTTTTTACCCCACGTGTGGGGCAAGAAGTATCATTAGACAGCGTTTAGAAAAAAATATATAACGTAATAGATGGAATGCATATAAATGCATTATGATTATAATTTGTAACTTTAATGTAGTACATATATTTTTAAGCAAAAACCAACGCAATACCTAATTTCGTTTGGACACAGTGATAGGAGAAGTAAATGTTTGCACTTTTGACCCCGCCCTTCCCCCCTCAGCGTGTGCATGACACGCTTTGCATCTATCGCTAAGAACTTCATGACATAAAATGCGGTCACGGTATACTCTGGTCGAGTTGACACCATCCCGGCAGGTGAAAATGAGACTATCTGTACATGTATTAAGCCCTGATAATCTGAGGAAAGCAAAAGTTAGCTCTTTCGACAAGGGCTGATTTTCTATATTTCTGTGAAAGTTTCCGTGCATTTTCTTGTCGAGGAGCTGTTGGCGAAATTTTTTAACCTCTGCTTTCTTTACCTGGGTTTTCAGAATTGACGCATTTACATGGAGTAGTGCACTTTACTCACTTCTAATGTTAAAATCCAAGTCAAGGGTCCTGGCTGCCTGCTCTCCGGCTTTGTAAAGGAACGTTCCTTTGCAAATCGATGGATGCAGTGGACCGTCATCCTCAAGTCGCTCCACTTCCTCAAGAAACACGAGGATTTCCTTGGCTTGCCGCTGTATATATATATATATATATATAAATGAAAAACATTTAAAATTGTAAATGTTAACTTAGAATGGTTCCGGAACCAATAATTTCCTTCAAAAACTATTTTAATTAGTTGGTCTCAAAGTTGAACGTTTGAAATTGAAACATATAATTCATCAATTATTATGAATAGGTTTAAGCGAAAACAATTATTTTTAAATTTTAAATGCACAATTTTAGTTTGCAAATTGTCAATTTTTAATGTTTTAAAAATTCAGGGTATCCTTCTTAATCGAGGATAAAAATTTCAGATTATTTCATGGGTTTTTCTCGGTTCGCAAAAATCTTTTAAGGTCGTTGAAATAAAGAAATTCGAAATCTTTAAGCTGAAATTTTTTCATTGAGAGAAATACCAACTGAGCTGCAAATTGAAGCACTTAAAGTGGAACTCTTTTGAATTTTAAACTTTAAAAATAAAAGTTTAACAAATTTTTAATTTAAATATTTGTTATTCAAACGCTCAATAATATAAACCAATAAAATGCATTTTTCTTACAATTTTTCAGTTGAACAATTTATAATTAAATGCCGTTAAACTGAAAAAAATTTAAGCTTCTATACATCAAACAGTTCATAGATTTCTGGTTAAAAAAATAAATCCAGGTTATCATTTTCAATGTTCTAGATTGAAGAATAGATTAAAAAATTACAAATTATCAAAATTACATCATTTGAGCAATTTTAACCCTAGACAGGGCCCGTGGGGTCTTTGACGACCCCAAATGAAAATCAAAATACACTCCCGAACTCAGAGACGATGTTTTTGCGTCAAGACCTTATCCATAATTCACTTTCACTTTCTGGAAGTGGAACCTAGGCGGTCCAGTGCCTTTATTGTGCATCGTTGTGAAGTGACAAATATGAATGAAGTGCGTGGGGTCACAGGAGCCCCAGAGGCCTTTATACGTATAAATTTTGTGGAGTTGAGTCAATTTGACTTTTTTGTCTAAAAACAATGTATTGCATATATAATTATATAATCATACAGCATTGAGTTCCAAAAAATATTTGCATGCATGATTTTGGAATTTTATGGGATGTACTCTGAGAAAAAATAAACCACAGATTCCTGATTCTTTCAAGTGTGCTGGTGACATTGGTTTAACAAAATTTGCTTTTGATGGGACGAAAACTCTTCTGTCTTACACTCCCAAAAGAAACAAGATCGTCATCTTGCTTTCATCTCTACACCACACAGGCAAAATCGACCAGGAAACAAGAAAGCCAGAAATAATTACATTTTATAACACCACTAAAGGAGGCACTGACACATTTGACCATGTGTGTCATGAATACACAACAGCGAGAAAAATTCTGCGATGGACGATGAGAGTTTGGAGTGGGATGCTCGACCAAGGTGGAATAAACTCCCTAACTTTGTACAATTTCTATTCTGCGAACCCAAAAATGAATCGCAGAGACTTTTTGAAATCGCTCATTATGAGCTTAGTGGAGCCGCAACTACGCACAAGACTAGAGGTCCCTCGCTTGCGCTGAGAGTGGGGTTATTTTTGTACTGAAACTTGTTTTTTAATATTCATCTTTCATTAAGTAATAAAAACATTAACATTTATTCTTTGTAAAAAATTGTTTTATTCTGTTTTACTTCAATTTTATGAAATTGTAGTTTTTCAAAATTTTTCAAATTCAAACTCAAAAAAAATTATACTTTTTCAAAACAATAAAACAGCGAGCATTGCAGCTTGATGGTGCAAAAATTTCTCTTCAAAACCCCGTTTGAAATTTTCAAATCGAATAATTAGAAAAAGAAAGAGCTACTTTTTTCCAAAAAACGTAATTTTTCCGTTTTTTTGACAGTTTTTATTGTTTAAACAATTTGTTTACTTATTTAAAATTAAATAAATAAACTTCAATATACACCATTCTCTCCGTGGTTAAAAAACGAAGAGATTCGTCTATATTAAAGTCATTTTACTACTGATAGATAGGATTTAGTACAAACTGACGCATTGGGGTCACATACGCCCCACAGGCTCCTTAAAGGTAAGAAAAATTGACGGGCCCTGTCTAGGGTTAAGTTGAAAACATTGAAAATTAAATGATTAACATTTTTTTTAACTGAAAAAACTTTAAAATAGAAGTCAAATTATTTTTATTTTAAATCGTTACAAATTAATAACTAGGTTTCAAATGGCTTAATTTTCAATATTTGATTTATAATTGCTCATTCCAAGATGACAGTTAAATATGTATACATATTTTAAAAATTCTTTTTTTCAATTACATTTTTTTATTGAACGGGTGAAAAACGGGATATGTTAAACTGAAACAATATTTGAATATGATTTAAAATTGATAAACGCGTTTATGTATGTATTAATTTTTAAAGTAAAATATTTCGGAATAAGGCATTGTAAAATGAATGATTTCATAATTGAAAAAGCTAACAATTAAAATCATTGAAATCGAACTTATTTCAAATTTCTTGTGTGATATGAAATTTGTGTGTAGTTAATAAATTCTTCTTTTTTATGACATTAAGGCTACAAACCAGTGATAGTTTCTCTCCTCCGAAAGCATTCATCAAAAAGATAATTCCTTATACCAAATATTTTGGGTACAGTCGTTGCAGTTCCCTTTCAAGGTCTTGATACCTCTCCTCATTTCCTTTCTCCTTGGCAGTGATGTTGTGTTCGGATGGAGCCGAGAATTTGATCACGAATATAGTTCGTTTCTCGA
The DNA here is from genome assembly GCA_932178445.1 of Andricus quercusramuli. Taxonomy (NCBI): domain Eukaryota; kingdom Metazoa; phylum Arthropoda; class Insecta; order Hymenoptera; family Cynipidae; genus Andricus; species Andricus quercusramuli. The sequence goes on from CAKNXH010047564.1 coordinate 46,141, forward strand.
AGTCTTGGAGATCGATGTCAGGCCTCGAGTCTGCAACGGAGGCTGCTGTCCGAAAATCGTAGTTCCAGGAAATTTGGCACTTCTCGTTTTGGACAATTGAATCTAACTCCCTTGGAGCGTTTGGCAGGGCAGGATCGCGACCAACACCTCAAGAGCGACAAAGATTGTAATAAAGCACTCTTAGGGCCGCATTATGTCTACAGATATACGTCGTTCCTGCGTGGGGCGGACACCCCGATAGTATGTGTTGTAGGTGGCTAAGCGTGTGCATGACACGCTCTGCACCTATCACTGGAAACTTCTTGACAAAAAATGCGGCTACGGTATGCTAAGGTGGAAATAAGACTGTCCTCGCATGCGAAAATAAAACCCTCTGTACCTGAATTAAGCCCTGATGATCTGAGGAAAGCAAAAGTTTTCTCCTTCGACAAGGACTGTCGTGCTACATTTCTGTGAAAGTTTCCGTGCATTTTCTTGTCAAGTAGCTGTTGGTGAAATTTTACAACCTCTGCTTTCTTCACTTCGGCTTTTAGAAATGAAGCATCTAGATGGAGTAATGCACTTTCCTCAATTCTGATGTTAAAATTCAAGCCAAGGGTCTCGGCCGCTTGCTCCGTGGCTTTATAAAGGGAACGCTCCTTCGCCAATCATCTCGTGGTTCCGCAACGTAGACCAGTGGAATTAGACATAAAAATCGAGTCAATTAACAAAAATTCCGAAGGTCTTCAAAAAAATTCTACAGTTGTTTTTTTATATGTTGAACATAAAATAACATTTTGTAAAACGTGATCGGGTCGGCAATTTTGTTTAAAAAAATTAATTTGCAACATTTGCCCTCCATTGCTTCACGAAAATTCAGAACATTTTGCAAACTTGAGTGAGTAATTATAAATTCAGTCTCTATCTTGTATTAAATTTGCAAAACGTTCGTGATACGGCAACATTATTAATTATAAACAAATTATTATTTTGTTAATTACTCCCCAGCGAAAATACCGAAGATTTGCAAAATGTTGTTTCTGCTTTTTTTCATTAAGAAGAGACTATTATATGATTTGCAAAATTAAATACATAACGCAAATTATCGTTTTTTAAATTTGTTTTATTTGCTGAAGGGAGGGGGTGATTGGAGAGCACAGAACCACTGGTCGTTGAGATACCTCTTTTATTACTTGAAACCACACTACACGGTACACTGCACTACAGGGTTATGCGTCCGCGTTGGGTAACACTCGACGAGTATCTACAGTGAGTAACTACACTTTGTGGCTACCGCGTAGTCACACACGCGCCGACATACGTCCGTTCGGGGCGACGTGGGAAGAGTAACTGGGGAAGTAGGTGCGCAACAGTCGACGAGAGGGACCTCGACGGTCCTCAAGGACGCCCTCTCTTAGATACGAGCCGAAAACCAAACATACCGCCCGCCTCGTTCCTTGAACGATTATCTGCTAGCCGCCCGCCGTTAGGCCGAATTTCTATGCTCTGATTCGACTGATGTCGTCGCTTCGCGTTTAATAACACTCGCTTATTTATTCTGACTTGACGGTCATGAGAGGCACCGACTGGTGCGTGGGCCCCATGCCGCTTAGCAACCCCGGCTTATGCCGTGCTAAACTCAAAGGAAACCCACAAAAACCTTTGAGAAAGTTGCAAGTCGATTAATGTCAATTACAATCTTTAACCTTGTGTCTAGGAGTAATATTCGTATGATATAGTTTCGCATTAGAATGACGGGCGCGATCTAACCGCAAGTATTAAACCATTTAACAAGGGTGTCGAAAATGGTGCGCTTAGTCGAACGATGCGAGTGAATCTCCGGGGAGTCAGATGAACCCAATCACTCTGCGGATCCCAGCAAACGCCGAGCTCGTTGGTGATGCCATCGCTGCAAAGTTGAAGACGGGTCGAGCGAAGACTGTCTTGTTCGGGTAAATCTTCTAGCAGCTCCGCTGGATTGACGATCCATTTGCGGAGACGAAATCCGCCGACAAGCTGTTCCTGAAGCCGCTTCGCTTCTCGAAGGTCGTTGCATCCCGCTGATATGTCGTCGACAAAGCGATCCTCCAAAAGAACTCGGGTAGATGTCACAGCCAACTGTCGATAGTATGCGACGGGGTCATTCTCCCAAGCACTCAATAACAGTGCGTTGCAAATCGAGGTCTTGTTCGTTCACCGGAGTCTGCGGATGCATCAGGCAGGATTCAGCGCCGCAATCACGTTTGTGTCGTCTCCATCGAATTAGTACGTGGCTTGAGTTGATTTGCAATCTGGGCCCAGGGAAGCGTGTCATTGAGACTGTAGTCAGTAGACGTAGGTGTTGATGCGTTGAAGATTACTTCCAGGCGGCGATGACGATCTCCCCGTTGCCATGCTCCATGATGGCTCGATGGTAGAAGATCGACAGCTCGCAAATGGCGGAACCGTGGGTCGGCGAGATTCAGTCCTTGCCATTGGTTGTCGTCCTTGGAACTGTTGAGCAGGCAATGATTGCTGAAGAAAAGCTGTCGCGACAAGTGCCCCTGAGGACTAATTTACTGAGATCTCTGCTGAGTCATCGGGGGACCAGTCATCAGTTGTTCTTGCTGTGAGGCGAAAGGCTGTTGCTGACTCGTCAGCTGAATCTGAGTGATCTGGGAGTTAATCTGTTGAGGCGACGCCCTCAGTGTCTGCTGCTGAATTTGATATTGATTCCGAAGAGCGAAATTCTGCGAATGCTGCTGCTGTCCTATCCACACATTAATCCTTTGGTTGAACTGCCGATTCGCCTGTTGGTTGATCTGGTCAGCCTGTTGATTTGGTCGATTAGTCTGTTGATTCAGCTGCTCTGCAGCTCCTGCATCTGACTCTGCAGGAGACTCTTCATCTGCATGCTACTATCAGCCTAAGGCCCAGTTGCAAAACCTCCAATTTTCGTCCAAGCTCTTCGAGAATGAAAGCGCTGTGTCAGCGCCCACTGGCTCTCTGATGTTGTGAATAAACGAGCATGTGGTATGCCTGACTGTTGAGGGGTTGCTGAATGACTTGTACTGCCTGTGGCTGAGCAGCCATCGTTATAGTTGTTGTTCCACCCTGTGTGGATCCGACGTTGTGTAGTCCATGGACCGGCTGCTATTGTTCTTGGGCTGACTGCTGCTGAACCTGCGTTGATGCTCGTAGATTTGAGTGCGGGCGTTGACGGAAGCACTCTCGATGTCTGCGTAGAAGTTGCTCCCTCGTGGTCCGAATCTGGAAACTGATGGGTGAGTCCTATACGATTCTCCTTGAACGCCGGTGCCTAGGTGTCCAATCAGCTGCGGGCTTGTCCAGGATTGTTGCGGCACATCGTAAAATGCGCCATAATCAATGAACATAGGAAGAAAAGGCTGGAACGTATGTGCAATACGTATGTGCTTGCATAGAAGTATAAAAATGGTGAATGTAAGAGGCTAATTAACAAAGACAGTGATAAGAGGATTTTCAAAGAATGTGGTAAGGAGGAAACGCTGCTTGACAAGTGAAAAGAAATTTGTTTAGATGGTTGGGTCATGTTGAGAGAATGAAGGGAGAACGACTCACGAAACATGTGTACTCAAGGAAAGTGAATGGCAGCGTATCCAGAGGCAGATCGCAGAAAGCATGGTGGAAATAAGTAAATGAGACTCTACGTCGGCAAGATATAAAAAGCCATAGAAACACAAGAGCATGCCTGAGAAGATGTATGGATTTCGAAGAGGCGGACGTTGTATGCCAGAATAAGGATGTGTGGAGAGAAATGATTACGAACTGTGTTACGAAAAGTTTTAGTTGTGTGATTGACGCCTGAAGCGAATGATCTTGGATACTAATGTGGCCTCGTGAAGAGCTTTGCTTGTTGAACGTGATTGCAATAAAGAATGTCAATCTTATTATGGAATTATCAGTCAGTTTGTGTATTTCTGTGTGAACTGTGAGGCATGATGATTTTGAAGCTCTTCGTTTGAAGTGATTGCTAGCGAGATTGATCAGCAATTGCGAGTTACACTGTTTCTAATTTTATTATAATAATAAAAATGGTGAATGACCAACACAGAAATAATATATGACTATGAATGAGACCCGAAATATGGTATACTAAATCGAAACCATACATCTACATAAACTTGTCCATAGAGAATAAAATGTGTAATAATACAACAATCTACAATATGCATATACCTCCATAACACTTGTAATGTATATAGAACACACATATCCCACAATAAATGTCTCGATAGTAGCACTATAATTTCTTTAAGAAAGAAAGAGATAGAGGCATGCATGAGAGAATTTTCGACCGAAACCAAACCAAACAAAGAAGATCCAATTATGAATATGAATAGGTACATGATATGTCAAGCATAGAAATAAACATCCACATAAAGCTATCCATGAAATGAAAGTAGATAATGAGATGGCAATATACAACCTATATGACGTCTATATATGCACACATGCCCCTCTAATATACACATACCCCTTGGTAAATATCTAAATAGTAGAGTTATAATTTCTTTAAGAAGGAAGGAGATATAGGTATGCGTAGTAGAATTCTCGACCGCGTGTGATCGAGGGAGTGAGAGTTCAAGCAGAGGAAAAGTGTAGAAGATTGGGTGAATTATAAAAGCTGCAGAAATCATGTAGTCGCATTAGTAAGAAAACCAAAGGGAATCAAAGATATAGATCAACTGAACACAAAATTAACCAGAGAGGAATGTGGAAAATAGTCCAAGAGTTTGTGACAGGACAGTCTAAAACAGTATAGATCAGGTGACATTTGTAGATGCTGAACAGAAGATTGAGCAAGAGATTGCCGAAAATTAACGGGATACCGCATAGAAAGTGCTCAAGAAATTATTGAATCAATGCGTAACAGTAATTCCGTGAACTTCAATTGAACAGGTTATGAAATGAATGATTTAAACAAAGAAACACAGCAGCTCTTGATAAAGTAATAAGTAAGATGGCAGATAAGGAAGGGGGCAAGAATGGAATAGATGCTTCTATGTTCACAAAACGTCATATACAATTCCAATTGTAACAGTAATAATATTAAGACTACTAAAACAATAAAATCAATAAGGGAGGAATAACAGGGAAGAGGAGGTAGTGAAGTATCTGCAACGCGTTTTGCGTGCGTATAAGTATGGAAATGGCGAATTATCAATAAAGAAGTAGTGTATAACTCCGAATATGATATGTGATATGTGATGTGCGATATGCGATATACGATATGCGACATGAGGGATGCTCTCGACCGTGAGTGGGAGATTGCGCGGGAGAGAGAAAGAGATAGATGTGCGTAGGACAGATTCGATCGCCTCTCCCGCGATATGAGTGATGCTCTCGACCGTGAGTGGGAGATTGTTCGGGCGAGAGGCAGAGATCTGTGCGTAAAACAGATTCGACCGCCTCTCCCGCGATATAAGTGATGCTCTCGACCGTGAGTGGGAGATTGTTCGGGAGAGAGGCAGAGATCCGCGCGTAAAACCGATTCGACTGCCTCTCCCGCGATGTGAGTGATGCTCTCGACCATGAGTGGGAGATTGTTCGGGAGAGAGGCAGAGATCCGTGCATAAAACAGATTCGACCGCCTCTCCCGCGATATGATTGATGCTCTCGACCGTGAGTGGGAGATTGTTCGGGAGAGAGGCAGAGATCTGTGCGTAAAACAGATTCGACCGCCTCTCCCGCCCCTCGCCCTCACGTCCATTGCTCGTAGCGAAGATGCGTGTAATTGCACTTACATGACGACGACTGTCGTCGACTCACGCTTGATGGATCCTGGTCTCCGCTTCCACTGTCGGCTAGTCGAGCTGCTCAGACGGCAGCGCGTCGGGCTTGTAGTCGGAAAGCTGCGGGCTCGACTCTCGCTGACGACACCCGATGACTCCTGGTCTCTGCCTCCCTCGATGCCACGATCACCTCCCTGTCGTAACTGCATCCGGCTCGAAGGACCAATGTTTTATTTGCTGAAGGGAGGGGGTGATTGGAGAGCACAGAACCACTGGTCGTTGAGATACCTCTTTTATTACTTGAAACCACACTACACGGTACACTGCACTACAGGGTTATGCATCCACGTTGGGTAACACTCGACGAGTATCTACAGTGAGTAACTACACTTTGTGGCTACCGCGTAGCCACACACGCGCCGACATACATCCGTTCGGGGCGACGTGGGAAGAGTAACTGGGGGAAGTAGGTGCGCAACAGTCGACGAGAGGGACCTCGACGGTCCTCAAGAACGCCCTCTCTTAGAGACGAGCCGAAAACCAAACAAAATTATTGTTAAATTTTTTGCAATTCGACTCCCAAAATTCCAGCAAAAATTGCGAAGGTTGTGTTTTTGGGTAGCAAATGTTAGAAATGTCGAGATTGCGAAATTATCAAATTTGCAAAACGTTGCTCGGCCGACAATAATATTTAAATTGCAATTAAACAAATCAGTTACTTTTGTGAAATAGCCAAAAATTACAAACATTTTGCAAATCGTACTGAGTAATAATAAACTAAGTACTAACATCATATTAGATTTGCAAACCGTTTACTACTTGGCAACATTATTAATTATAAACAAATTATTATTTTGTTTATGACTCGCCAGCGAAAATACCGAAGGTTTTGCAAAATGTTATTTCTGCTTCTTTCCATTGAAAAGAGTCTATTATATGATTTGCAAATCTGCATGCATAATGCACATCATCGTTTTTTGAATTAATGTTGCATTCTTTGCAATTCCACTCATAAAATTCCTGCAAGAATGGCAAATGTTGCGTTTTTGGGTAAAAAAATTGGAAAAGTCGAAATCTAAAAAATATCAAATTTTCAAAATGTTGTACGACCGGTAACAATATTAAAATTGCAATTAAACAAATTAGGTACTTTTTTAAACTAGCCAAAAAATACAAACATTCCGCAAATCGTACTTAGTGATAATTAATTTACTATTAACGTCCTATTTTAATGGTATCTTGTTTCTTTAACAAAGTTTTTGATAGTAATAAAATAACTGCCGATGTAGAAAAAAGAGGAAAAATTTGAAAAAAAAAAACGAGTGACCATAAGCAATTCAGGAATTGCGTGAAAATTTCGGGATAAGTGAATAATTTTTTTAATAACGATGTTGTCTTTCCTTCCATGTAACTATTTAGTGTAATGCATATCGAGAGACGAGAGACAACAATGTTACTTCCGATAACTGAGTTATGAAACCAAAATTTCTATCATGAAATTCAGAAATTAAAAAATTTTAGAAATTTATAGTAATGCCGTTATTGATTGAGATAGTTTACCTTTCTTAATTTTTGAAAAGCCATTCGTGAGTTCGAATGAGAGTATATTTTTCTCCTTCAATGTAATCACACCTTTGATATTTGAGTGAGAATGACGCTTCGCCGTTCTCTACTCATAGATTTCTCTCAAAGCTTCTAGTGGGAAACAAACTTTGTGGACTATAAACACCGATAACATATAGTACTATGAAACACATATTTTACTTTTGGCTATTCTGAAATTTAAGCTTGAAATTTTAGCACAATTTTCTAATAATTTATTATTCATATTATATAATTTGTACATAATCCGTATACATTCGTAGCCAATATGGAAATCGAAGAACTTTTTGGTTGTTATTGAAGGCAGATTCGAATTCAGAGATAACATCCTTTCAACTGTAAAATATATAAATCCAAAAATCTGAATATTAAAAAGCAGAAAGTACAGGAAATATATACAGACACATTGTATCCGAAAGGTTCGTAGCCATTTTCTTATAAAACAAAAATGATCTAAATTTTGTATTCCGTCCTTCGCGTTGTGATTGACGATTCTGTTGATGGGTCATTCCCCGTCAAAGTGTACATTTTATACGTGTAAGCCCACTGATTTCCAAAAATAGAATAACCACAATAATTGAAAAATAGGAATGCTTCCTGTATTGATACTTTATAAAAGCATTACTAGTAATATTAGTAATACCAGTAATGCTTCAATAAAATTTCAATACAAGAAGCATTCCTATAGGTCAATTATGGAGGTTAATCAATTTTTAGAAACCAGGGGGCTTACACGTATAAAATTTACACTTTCACGGAGAATGATCCTGACACTAAAGTGTCGTGCAACTTTTTGAACATTTAATATTTTTTAGATTTCGACTTTTCCAAAACTTTTTTACCCAAAAACGCAACAATTGCAATTCTCGCAGGAATTTTATGAGTGGAATTGCAAAAAATGCAACATTAATTTAAAAAACGATGATGTTCGTTATGCATACAGTTTTGCAAATCATATAATAGTATCTTCTCAATGGAAAGAAGCAGAAATAACAATTTGCAAAACCTTCGGTATTTTCGCTGAGGAGTCATAAACAATATAATAATTTGTTTATAATTAATAATGTTGCCAAGTACTAAACAGTTTGCAAATCTAATGATGTTAATACTGAGTTAATTATCACTCAGTACGATTTGCAAAATGTTTGTAATTTTTGGCTAGTTTACAAAAGTAACTAATTTGTTTCATTACAATTTTAATATTATTGCCAGCCGAGCAAGGTTTTGCAAATTTGATAATTTTCAAATCTCAACATTTCTAACATTTGCTACCCAAAAACTCAACCTTCGCAATTTTCGCTGGAATTTTAGGAGTTGGATTGCAAAAAGTTCAACAATAATTTAAAAAACGATAATTTAATAGTCTCTTCTCAATGAAAAAAAGCAGAAGGAACGTTTTGCAAAACCTTCGGTATTTTCGCTGGGGAGTGATTAAAAAAATAATAAATTGTTCATAATCATTAATGTTGCCGTGCCACGAACGTTTTGCAAATTTGATACAAGATAGAGACTAAATTTATAATTGCTCACTCAAGTTTGCAAAATGTTCTGAATTTTCGTGGAGCAATGGGGGGCAAATGTTGCGAATTAATTTTTTAAAACAAATTGCCGACCCGATCACGTTTTGCAAAATATTATTTTATGTTCAACATACAAAAAAACAACTATATAATTTTTTTGAAGACCTTCGGAATTTTTTATAATTGATTAGCTATTTCCACTGGTCTAACGGTGTAAGCTGTACATAGAACAATTAAGTTATAAAGACCCTGGAGATTCAGATGTCTGCGTCCGCCTTGACGGCGTGAAATGTATAATCGCGGAACTGACGAATTGATATGCAAGCTTTTATGCATATGCATGATCTTACGTGTGGTGATATCAAGGGCCTTAAGCTCGTTCTTCGTCCATTGAATAATCCCAAACGAGTAGAGTAGAATCGGGACGGCGAGCATGGTAGTCGCAGATACCTTGTTCAGCGCCAACAGATTGAAAGAACAAATCTGTCGAAGAAGATATTTGTCGCTGCTTTTGATAGACTCATTCACTGATTAAGACGTCTAATAACATTTATATCCACAAGCTCAGGGTCATTGAGAACGCCAATAATATTTCCTTTCTTCAGATTAATTTTGGCACACACGTCCAAACCAAAGTCCATCCCAATCTCTCCTCTGTACTTCCTGGCGATATTTATAGCAGTTTGAAGTTTGCTTTTATCAGAGGCATAGATCTTCGGGGCATCCATATAAAATACATGAGTGATCCTTTGCGTGAACGTTCTACCAGATTTTATCTAGTCAATCTCACATTCAACACGGAAAATATTCTGTCTTGCCCATTCAATCTTCTGCTCAGTTGATGCAAGCATCTTTCAGTCTTTTGGTCCATCGTCGGTTTTAGTGTTCGATTTGAATCAGACAAAACTCTCGCAGCACCATGAACTGAGCAATTGATGGTCCAGAGGTCGGACTCTTGCGAGATCTCTCCACGAAGAGAGGCATCCATTTCAGTCAGATCTTGGGGCTTAGGAGGAACTTGCATGTTGATGTTCTTCCTTGTCCTGAAATCGCGATCATCTCTCAGAAGGTGCCTGCTTTCCGCGGTTGGTCTTAATGTCGCTTCCTCATCTTCGTCTGCAGCTCGATCAACCGGAAAGCAGAGGTTGGAAAATTTCACCAAGAGCTACTCCACAAGCATATGCACGGAAACTTTCACAGAAATGTAGAAAAACAGTCCTTGTCGAAGGAGCAATCTTTTGCTTTCCTCAAATCATCAGGACTCAATTCAGGTACAGAGGGTTTTATTTTTGCATGCCAGTAGTGTGTCATTTCCACCTTAGCATACCGTGAACGCATTTTATGTCAAGAAGTTCCCAGTGATAGGTGCAGAGCGTGTCATGCACACGCCAAGTACCTAGAACACATATTATCAGGGTGTCCGACCCACGCAGGAACCACGTACATCTATAGACATAATGCGGTCCTAAGAGTACTTTATTACCATCTTTGTCGCTATTACGGTGTTGGTCGCGACCCTGCCCTGCCAAACGCTCCAAGGGATATAGAGTCAATTGTCTGAAACGAGAAGTGCCAAATTTTCTGAAACTACGATTTTCGGGCAGCAGTCTCCGTTGCGCACTTCTCGGCTCCGTCCGAATACAACATCACTGCAAAGGAGAAAGAAAATGAGGAGAGGTATCAAGACCTTAGAAGAGAGCTGCAACGACTGTACCCAAAATATTCGGTGCGTGTAATTGTCCTTGTGATAGGCGCTCTCGGAGGTGCGAAACTGTCACTGGTTCGTAACCTTAAAGCCATACCCACGTGCCAAAAATATTCCAAGGCACTTGCGAGATGGATGCAGAAAGCTGTCATCCTTGGGTTGCTTCATGTCCTCAAGACACACGAGGGTTTCGCTGGCCTGTCGTTGTGATTTCGTCGTGCCCTGTGACCACCCATCTCACGGTTGTGAGATGTGGCCACAGGTGTGCTTTACCGCGGTTCTACTGGCGGCTATTGACATTTTTTAGATGGCAAATGTTCTTAGTGGGACCCTGCGGTGGTTGTTTAACTCTTTTTTCTAATTATATATATATATATATATATA
>CAKNXH010047576.1:0-10216 GCA_932178445.1 Andricus quercusramuli
TTTTCAAGAGAAAAAATCAAGCTTTTTTTCTAGCCTAACTAAAAAAATATCAAAAATGCCGCATTGGGAGAAAATCACAAAAATGTTTTTTAAAATGGAAAATCAAGGTGAAATAATTTTTTTATCGTTCAACGATTAGTTTTGTTGTAAACCTTGTTAAAATACCTTTCCAAAACCCTCATATAAAAGTTGAATTGGATAACTTTAACTGGACTTATGTACAATTGAAGGTTAGCAGTCGGGGTGAATCGTTGAAAATTCGGGCCCCTGTATCTTGACAACCCGCTATACTAGGTGGGCCCCTTTTACAGAATTTAAAGAGGTCCACTAGCACTACAATCTGGCGGAGTTTAAATAAGATAGGCGCCAACAAAATTTTAGGTGGGGACACTTGGGAAATTTTACCCCATATGTGGGTGATGTCTGTGTTTCGTTGGGGCTGTTATGTCCTGCTGGGCCTGTGTCGGTTATTGGATTGTGTGTGCTGTCAGTTCGTGTATTCGTCATTTGTTGGAGCGTGTGTGAGTCTGTATTTTTTTGATGTATGAAAGTTAGCCGTTTTTTAATGTTAGTGTTGATAAACGTTAGAGGGTAGTAATTGTTTATTAATATTGTTTTAATTGTTTTTAGATTTTTTACATGAAAGTCTTGATGTACTAAAGTGATGCTTCTGTCCACGAAATTGTTGATCACGTTGATTTTGCATTGCTGTGGGTGGTGTGAGAAATAATTAAGGCACTGATCTGAGGCTGTTGGTTTCTGATACCAATCGGTTCTTAATTGATCCCCTTCTCTTATGAGTAGGACATCAAGGAATGAAATTTTGTTATCAGATTCTTCTTCTATCATTAATTTTAATTTGTGATTGAAATTGTTGAACGCATTAAGTATTGTTTCTATTTGTTCAGCGGGAGCAGCAGTGATGATATTATCAACATAACGAAAGTAAAAGGGTAAATCAAATCTGGAGAGAAGCTAGGCAGTTTGTTTCTAAATCTTCCATAACAATGTCGGATAAAATTGGAGAAAGTGGTGAACCCATCGGGAAACCTGATTTTTGTTGGTATGATACGCCTTTGAAGTTGAAGGAAGAAATGCTTACACAGGTTCTAAATCCTTTCAGAAATTGTGTCTTGGGCATTTTAACATTTTTTTTTTGTATTTGGGGCCATCTAGCTTTTACTCCAGCAATAGCGAGACCAATTGGAATATTTGTGAATAAAGACTTAGCGTCAAGGGAAAATAATGTATAGCCTGGTGGGATTGTGACACTTTTACTTTTTTGTATGAATTCAAAACTATTTTTCACTCTTGATTCTGGTGGTTTTATACTGTTGGCGATGATTGATTTGTAATAAGATGAAAGGTTGTATGTAGGGCTGCCTATAAATGAAACAATTAGTCGAAGCTCTTTAGGGTCTTTATGGATTTTTCTTTTCTGTGAGTAACTTTATCAGCAGAGTTGAACTTGGCATCTGTACGGCCGCATGCTGCGACCCAAGTTTCACATTTTAAGCAATTATTACATTCTTCAAAATGTTTCTTCAAGTATTCTTTCCTAATACGACCACTTATGTATGGTGAACAACATTTCGGGAAACGTATGAAGTAGAACAGGTTATGTTCCTTGTATGCTTTGTTACGACTGTCACTTTTGCGCAAGCCGTACATACAACGCATACTCGCTCCCTTACTTTCTTTTTCATTGGCATTCATTTTCACTTTAAAATTTTTTCTCGGTAACTTGTCAGATCAATTTAAAAATTAAATAAAACTGTTTACACTGTGTTGAACGAGCAAAAATGAACGCAACAACTGGGTACAACAGAAAGTACATTGCACATGCGCACTAAAATTTTCTATAGGTAAAATGGTCTATTACTCTTTTTCCCTGACAGACATATAGATTAGTTGGAATAATCGAAAAACCTGTTTTTTTCAATATTTGACCATTGTTCACACACAGTGCTTCCGGCGCCGTGGTCGCAAACATATAGGCTTTTGTTCTACATGATAGCACTACAAGAACCCAAAGTCAAATTTCAGGTAGCATTTATTTCCCCAAAATGGACAGGGCGCCTGGACTAGTTTGTATCTGGCGAAACCCTGAGTCGTATTCCATAACATCTCGAACAAATTTTATTTTTTATCTAACAAATCAGAACTATCAGGAACTACTGCTGTCCCGTTCGTACCGACTCTCCCCTATGCGTAATATATACAATAATATACATTGGGGTGGTCCGGATTTAAAAAAAATTTCATGCAATTCCAAAATTGGTTCGAATAAAAAAATAAATAAATATTATTTGGTTGTGCGAAAAATTGATATTTCGAGATTCCGCAAACCCCATGCAGTTTAACATGTATTTCCCATAAGAAAAAAGGACGCTTTTTAAAAGTTTTTCACAGAAATGTCTATATTAGATGTATCGAGTTGTTCCTCAACATTTCCCTTCACAATTAGCTATAGAATAAAAATCAGAAATACTTTTTGAATTCCATCCCCATAAAAACTGTTTCTAATACATAAAATATTACTTTCTACCGATAAAAAGATGTTTCAAAAAATTGTTTGGACAATTCATTATCACTTTTAGGGAAAGAATAAATTTAATTGAAAATAAAAATTTTGAATATCGAATGATGAATCTTCCCAAGAATCTTAAAAAAATTTGTTTTTTTATCATAAAACCTTTCAAAATCCTCAAAAAGCTTCAAAACTGTATTTTGAAGTCTTGAAAAGTCTACAGTTTGTTTTTAATTTTCTGAAATAGTTCCAAACTTTAAAGTATTGTTGCAATTGTTTCTAAACTTCTAAATATCTTTAAGGCATACATCAACCGGTGGTAGCAGATTTATATGAAAATTTTTATTTTTACTATTATTTTTTTTTGCAAAAAGGAAGCGAAAAAATGAGATTTTTGATTTTTTTCGAATTGCTTCCATTTTGTTTTCTTTGCATATAAATGAAAAAATCTGCTACCGCCAGCTGATGTATATGTATAGAATATGTAGTAAAAATTTCAGACCAATCGATTCGGTAGTTTCGGAGATTTTTTTAACAAGCGGGAAAAACGTGGTTTTGAGGCAAGTGCCATTTAAATGTATATAGAGCGCATAAAATAAACTAAAAAATTTTTTGAATGTATTTTAAGAGTACATCTATTAAGCATAACAAACCCTACATCAATATCTTTCTTAATGTTTTAAACACAAATTTACAAAAATAGCTTTTTTTCGCGCGCTCAAAGTAGAATCCTGCCTCAAAAAGGATTCGCATTTCTCTTAAAATTAAAAAAAGTTATAAAATTACAAAGATTCCCACCGAACAATCTCAAGAGAAATTTGTTATCCTCTTGAAAGTTTTCAAAATTCTTAAAAATCTTCTAATGTTTTTCTTCGAAATCTGCAAAAATCCATGCAAAATTTAAAAAATGCCCTTAAAATCTTTAAAATTCTTTTTTGACAATTTTGGAAATCTTTTTAAAAGTTCTGAAATCTTTTTAAATATTTTCGTACAATTAATTTTTTGAAACAAAATTATTTTAAATTTTCCCAGGAATATTACAAATTTTTATTATTATCTTCAAGCCTTTAAAAATCCTTAAAAAGCTTCAAAATTTTATTTCGAAATCTTCAAAAATATACATTTTGCTGAAAACTTTTTAAAATCTTTTGTTGTGTGTATTTGTCATACTCTCTCCCTTTTACGGGGTTGAGAGTCTTAAAAATCCTTGAAAAATTTACATCATCTCAATAATTGTAAGCCTAACTCAACCTGCGTCAGTTCACACATCCTTATTTACGTTAAGTGGAAAAAGAAGCCCTAGCTCTAAACTACTTCTCTATCTTCCATTCTCCTTATCGTATCTAAATGCGTCTTTATCCCACATATGTTGCCCAACGCCCCTTTACCCCACACTAACATTTTCCCCTTGATCTGCTTTACACTTCTATTAAAACCACTTCTTTTTATCAAAATCACAAAAGTGCTAAAATCATCCTTATCTTCTCTCCCTCCCTCTCCCCCTCCCCTCTCGCTCTCGTTTGCTCTCTCTCCCTCTCCCCCTCTCTATATATGTGTACATATATATCATAAAAAGGGTTAAACAACCACCGCAGGGTCCCACTGAGAGCAACTGTCATCTAAAAATGACACCGGCTGCCAGTAGAACCGCGGTAAATCACACTTATGGCCACGTCTCACAACCGTGAGATGGGTGGTCACAGGGCACGTTGAAATCACAACGCCAGGCCGGCGAAACCCTCGTGTGTCTTGAGGACACGAAGCGACCCAAGGATGACAGCTTTCTGCATACTTCTCGCAAGTGCCTTGGCATATTCTTGGCACGGGAGTATGGCTTTAAGGTTACGAACCACTGATATTTTTTTTCCATAGTTTTCGTATTTTTAACCTTTTTTATACATACTTCCTTCTCATACACGCGGTGACCTAGCCCCAAACCATACACTTCCATGTCCTGTTTCACACTTATGCTGTTACACACACTGCTTTGGTCGATAACCAAGAACAAATGTTAACTCTTATCGTCTAGAATTCCCTCCTTCTCACGCACTCGATGACCTTGGATCTGACATAAAAACTAAAAAACCAAAATTCTTTCATCATTCTCCTTACCAAAAATTTATGTTACACTATCCTACATCATTCACCAACTTTTAACGTAACTTAATCGGGTATGACATAGGAAGAAGATAACTTCTACTATCTTTACACATTTTTAAAACATACTGACTCATTAGAGCGCAAATAATTATCTGTATTGTGCATTATCTCTTTCGTCTCTAAATACACCCTTATCATACACCTGTTGCCCTTTCATGCCTTGACAACATAACTTTCTCTAACACCTGGTGCCCCAGTACCCCTTTTCACCCACTAACACTTTCTCCTTACTTTGCTTTACACTTCTGCACTTAATCCCTTCCCCCGCTAAGCTCCACCGTGTTGTCTTCCTTCCCTTTGTGCTCTCATTCTGTCTTCCTCGCCATCATTTCGGTCCCTACCATTTCTCCTTCTGTTTCGCTTCACTGCCATATCGCGACTCCTACCTTTGCGTTCATAAATCTCAGTTCGACTTCGTCCAAGCCATTGCAATACCCCTCCTCTTCCTGCTCAGCAATTCCTGGATTTCCTGATCATTTTTGGTGAGAAATTATATTCTCCTTCATCACGATCCCGGAGCCTCGCATCCTTCCCTTGACCTTTAGCAGATCTCTTTTGTTCTCCCGTGTCTTTAGCTGGAGCAATATCCCTCCATCCACTTTCCAAGATCTTTCGATTTTCGCCATAATATTCATATTCGCGACCAAGATTCCCACGGATGAATCTTGAGAAAAATTTTTTATCCTCTTGAAAGATTTCCACATTCATAAAAAGCTTCTAATTTTTTTCTTCGAAATCTGCAAGGATCTATGCAAAACTCAAAAAAATTGTCTTAGAATCTTCCAGATTCTTTTTTGACTTTCTTGGAAATCTTTCTAAATGCCTTTAAATCTATTTAAATATTTTCTCAAAATTATTTTTTCAAATAATAAATCAATTAAAATTTTCGCAGGAATCTTCCAATTTTTTTTTTATTATTATTAAAAACTTTTCAAAATCCTTGAATTGTTTTTGGGATGTTCTCAAAATGTTTTCGCTTGTGCCCGCTGTGGATGTTGTAACGAAGGTGTCCATTTTTGTACCTTCTGGGTAATTAAAGTTTATATTTATACCGTTCGTGAGTTTTTACATGGCTTCCGTTTTCCGCATGAAAATGTGGTAGCGGTGCATTTTTTATGCTGAGTTTTTTTGATAATTGTAATGAAATTCGAGGTGATTGGATTGTGGATGTGTGTAGAAGGGTTCGCGTGTGAGGGATTGATTGAGAGATAGAAAGATTGACAAGGGGGTGATGATATTTTTGGCGATCAAGACAGATTTGTGTGGAAGTTAAGGTTAGGTGGGTTTGAGGTTTGTGACAGGGTGGGAGGACCAGGTTGGTCGTAGCAGGGCAGGGTAGAGAAGGAGAAAGGCAAGGCAGGCAGACGCGACGATAGATAGAGATAGAGAACGATAGAAGGCGGGATCGTTTGAATTGGATTCATGGCTAGCGGAGTGAGTACCAGGAGGGAAATTAGGGTTTTAGATCGGGATGTGGGATCGATTGAGGCATTCATTAAAAGGAAGAGAGGGGAAGTAGTGAAGACAAGGAAGATACAGGTTCAAGCTTGAAAAATCCAAAAATGTTCAGATTACCGCCAGAAAAACGTAGTTTTGTAGAGAAGGATGAGAAAAATAAGGTGACAGAAAGAGACAGAGCTGAGGCTAACGATCCGATGGAAAAGGAAAGATTGAAAGAATTGCGCGAAATGATGATATAAGTAATGGGGATGTATGAAGAAAAGCAGGAGAAAAGGGTATAGGAAATAAGGAAAGAAATAAGGTGGGAAATGGCTTAACTTAGGAAAAAAACGACGAAATGGGAAGAAGTCGGGAAAAGCTAGAGAAAAGCATGCAGACGTTGGAGCAAAGACTAGAAAAGAAGGCAGAGCCTAATAAAAATGTAGATGAGTTGGAAGGTAGAATAAAAAAAAAACAGAAAGCTCAAACCGGGAGTTTGGAGGTGGGGAGAGTGGCAATAAGCAGAAGGAAAGGCTGAGAAAAATAGAACAAAGAATAGAAAAGAAAGAGAACGAAAAAAGAAACATAGTGATCAAGGTTCTAAGATTAGAGGGGAAGGAGCTGATGGAAGGAGTGGAAGAAGTGCGAAAAAGGATTGATGCTAAGGTGGTGGGAGGAAGTGCGAAGTGTAGGAAGGGAAGAATGAAGAGGGCAGAGAATTGTACTGGTGAAAGTAAAGAATTGGGAACATGAGAGGGAAGTGATGACAAAGAAGAGGGTGTTATGTGGAAGCTCGGAGGGTTTAGAGGATGATTTGACATGGGTAGAAAGGAAGATGCAGTATAAGTTAAGGAAAATAGCGGAAGAGGAAAGAAAAAAGGGAAGAAGAACACGGGTTAAGTATGGGAGAATACAGATAGGAGATGAAGAAATAAACTGTAAGACACAAAAAGGGATGAGAAATGAAAGTAGAAAAGATTGCAGGATTTGCGAGTGGAATATAGTAGGCTTAGAAAGAAAGGATAGGCAGTTTATGAGAAATTTGACATAATGCGATGTAGTAGTTATGATGGAGACATTGCTAGGTGAAAAGGAATGGGAAACAGTGAGGGGAAGATTACCAAGATCTTACAAATGGCAGGTTCAAAATGCAAAGAGGAAGAACAAAAAAGGCAAAGCAATGGGAGGAATGGTGATGGGAGTGAGGAACTAATGTATAACAGAGAAGGATAAAAAAGATTTGAAAGAACATAAAGAAGGATTAATAGTAGAAGAGATAAATCGATGGGTCTTAAAAGAAACTACGCAACTCGCAGCGACGGATAGAAACTACGTATCTGGCGCGCTCCATACTAAGTATATAGAAATTTGTATATACTTAATATAGAGCGCGCCAAGTACGTAGTTTCTATCCGTCGCTGCGAGCTGCGTAGTTTCTTTTAGGACCCATCGAAATATGGGAGGAGAGAGGTGGAAGGTATTGGGGGTTTATGTGAACGGTGATATGCAGGAGAAATCAAGTTAAAAAAAGACACCCGGTATATTCTAAATCAAGAAGATGGTAATTCACACACTACTGGAAAGTATCCTGAACATTAAAAAAGAAGAAACAACCCTCTTTCAACTTCCATTCATAAAGTATCATTCATAAAATTGATTTTATGGATTTATTGATTTCAATATTTTGTGCAAACTGCGCGCATGCGCAAAGATATTGACCAAGCTGAAAAATGCGTTCCTACATGTATATAGAATGTACGAAAAAAGTTTGAAATGCGTGCCTTAAGATTTGTTTTTGACTTTTTTTTTAGAGAAAATGACACTTTACGTGGATATGGCCTTATATGTTCTGAACTATTTAGTATGTGAGAGGGTTTAAAAGGGAGAAAGGGGCAGTGATTTCAACTTTCGTGACTTGAAGGCGGCGTTTAACTTATTAGGTGCCGGGATGTATGTGAGCTATAACCTCGCAAAATCAAGTCGTTTATTCACGCAACAAGTATTATGAAATAAAGTATTTATAAATTATATAACAATTTTATTGAAGTATTTATGTATTTATCACGGTATTTATAAAATCCCTGGCGGACCGAACGAACGGAGCGGATACGCTACAGCGTATCCTTATAGTATCCACATCGTATCCTCTCCGTATCATGCAAGAAAAACTCATTAAAAAAGAAAGATTAACATTTCACTTGTTGAAATTCGGATTCTACGTGAAATTTTGAGTTAAAAGGTCACAGAGTAATTGCAATAGTTTTTCTTGCAACATTAAAAACTTTTAATAAATATAATACTTATCGATGACGTGCGTTGAAGGCGACTTCAAACGCATCGTCATTCAGTAGCAGTTCATAGGCTTTATCCGTCGACGATGCGTTTGAAGTCGCCTTCAGCCCACGTTATCGATAAGTATTATATTTTTTGCAAGTTTTTAATATTGCAAGAAAAACTATTGCGATCACTCCGTGACCTTTTAACGCAAAATTTGACGTAGAATCCGAATTTCAATAAGTGAAATGTTCATCTTCCTTTTTTAATGAGTTTTTCTTGCATGATACGGAGAGGATACGATGTGGATACTATAAGGATACGCTGTAGCGTATCCGCTCCGTTCGTTCGGTCCACCAGGGATCATCTACAGAAAAAAGTGAGGTTATAGGTTTTCTGGATGCAATATTGCCAATATTGCACATATCTGTTACGATTCACCTAAAGCAATTACCATTCTAAATTGTTAAATTAGATAAGTAAAAATAAATTTTCCAAAGGGTTAACGTCATTCATCACATTTAATATTTTTCGCTTTCACACCTCGAGTCTCAGCAACGTTGAAATTGCAGCACTTCGCAAATAAATCGCTTATCATAAGTGTAATCACTTTTGGGAAATTATCCGAACTGGCTTTAACGTGTCTAGGCATACTGATATTCCATAATCAGTTTCCTCCAAGAAAGCTTTCTATACCATATAAAAAGTGAGTTAAACATTTGCTTTGCCACCAAACGAGCGCGCATCCAGTCTCTGGATAATGAGATAATAAGAAATGAGACAATGAGAATCCAAACTTCTGATAATTTGGTAAGTAGTGTAGGACCAAAATAATATAGTAATCCAGAAAAAAACACTTCTTTTTATAAATACTGTAATAGTATATTGTGTAACGAGTGGGGTATAGTTGCATATTGCGCACGCGGGCGCCGTTGGCGCACGAGCGAAGCGAGTGCGCCATGAGTGCCCAAGTGGCGGAATATACAACTATACCACACGAGCTGCACACACTATTTTTCATCACGAATGTGAGGAATATGCATTCTTCGTATTTCATCCGCACTCGCTTCGCTCGTGCGGAATATCGTCGGTGGGGGAGGGGGTCGGGTGGTGGGTTCGGGGGGCGGAGCCCACCGAGAGGGAAAACACCCCAATCAAAAAGATTATTTCAGGTCCGATGGAGAATTGAGGGGGGTCCAGGACTATGTTTCCCCAATGCAAAAAAGTGCATACTTTCGAAAATAATAATAATAATAATAATGAGCAACATCAAGACATTTATCAAAATTTATTCAAATTATTAATTTCATTTCAACATATTTACATTTGTAGTCTAAACTTAAACAATTATTATATTTTTCACATTTGAAATTTTCGCATCTTTTTTTCAACAAAGTTTCCGGTTCTATATTTCCTGTATAAAATAAACATTGTCTTGAATGAAACAATATTTATGAGGTATCAACATCACTTCCATCTATAATTATTTTTAAATTATTGCAATTTGAAACATTTAAAGTAATATTATTACTATTAGCAATATTTAAACGTATTATTTTACAAGGGGTTTCTGAAGATTTTTCATCGTTGATTTTTTCTCTTGAACTGCATGTGGTTCGATCAGTTTTTGATGTGTTAGACTTATTTGTATTAACTTGAATTGATCCTGATGTACTCGGTTGATTTTTGTAGACCTCATTCGCTATCATTTTGCTTATTTTTCTTTTGCTTCCTATGGATTCTTCCACATAGCCGGCTGCTACTATACTGCTTTTCCAACCACCAAGTCGTTGTACTTCTAACATACTCGCA
>CAKNXH010047587.1:0-12220 GCA_932178445.1 Andricus quercusramuli
ACTCGTAGCGAGCCTTTGATATGATTCTTTAACTTCAAATTTTCAAAAAGCATTTTTGAGGATATTGAGATCAGATTCGTGAAAAAAAATGTTCATTATTTTTTAATTTATAGTTTTAAAGTGAATACAAAAATGAGTGAAAATAACAAATTTTCGTCCAACAGCAGCTTTTCTCCGATCCTGAAGAATTTATGGCAGCTAAGTTGAACGCAGAGTGGCTTATTGTTAAAGGCTTAGGACTTCCAGATGCAGGCTCGACCATAAAGCTCCCTGCTACGGGCCCAAACCTGTAGCCCAGCACATTTCCCCAATTTTTTTCGCACTTTCTGTGGAACCAACTAATTTTTTTACAATAACCGCACCCTAGGGGGATACTTGACTTCAACGAGTTGAATAACAGAGTAATAACACTAAAACTGTCGTTTGGGTCAAATCTCAGGGCTCGCTTCATGTTCTCTTGAAACTTTTCTATTTTAATTCGTAGATCAAGAGAAAATTTTAAAATACTTTACAAAGTACTAAAAATCATTTTATTTCAAAATGAAAAAATACGTATTCATTTGTTTTTACGAGAGAACGATTTGGCGTCGACGCCCGTCGAAAATTCCAAAATGTATATTTTTGGGCCACCCTATTATATATGTATTCTCTACGATGCCTGTGATTGGCCAGAGTGCCCCATGGTGGGGACTGCTTGAACTTGATTGGCCAATCAAGTCTTTTTTAAAAAACCCGGGAGGACGGAAAGCCAAATCGGATTGGTATTATATCCATTGTCCCTATTGATGTTATTAGGGTGTTTCAAGATTTCGATTGCTTCTCTATGTTTTCTTGGAAATTTATTGTACAAGCAGTCCCCACCATGGGGCACTCTGGCCAATCACAGGCATCGTAGAGAATACATATATAAGAACAACATAACCTGAAACTTCAGTTTCAGGTCAGCCCTGAAGAAGTGAACTGCAATGTTCACGAAACGTCGGCAACATTCATAGTTTCGCACACGATTGAAACCCGAAAAATCTTTAAAATTTTAAAATTCTACATTTTAAATTTATTATAATCCGGACATTATCAAACTTTTTTTAGATAAAGAATTCGATCCTAATATTAGGGACATTTATAATGATGCACAAATAACTCTTGCTCCTGAATATGCACATCACCATTTCGAACAAGTTTTAGATCTATTAATCGACGACGCAGCCGCTATTGAGGCTCAAAACTCAGCAGGAAGAACGTTACTTGACTTTGCTATCCATGAGACAGAACCATCACTTAAATATGAGATGAAATTGAAACCGAATATTAATCACCAGGACGAAGAACAGATGACATCCTTCCAATATTGTGTGGAAATATTCGAGGATATGGGAAATGAAAACGATGAGTATGAGCCTCTGGAAATTATGACTGCGTATATAGCAAGAATGATAATTAGAAATCAGCATGTCTGTAAAGAAAATCTGGGGTTGTTGAAATCGGATCGAGTCCATGGAGCGAAATTATAAGGAATGCGAATTACAGATTGATCGTATTCAAACTAGAATTTGCAGTCCGTATAATATTAGTTTCTATGATATATTGAAAGAATATCCGCCTAGGATAGCAGCTTTTGCGAGGAACAAAGTTGACTGATGGATGTATTGGAATCGAGTGAATACGAAAAGCAGTTTCCGAAATTCGACTTCTTTTTGCAAGATTGTATTAATGAGGCAAAAAGGCTGGCAATTTCGAGTTATATAATGTGTTCATTACTGGAACAACTTCTGTTTTAGTGTTTTAATAAAAGAACATAAGTTTTTGATTTAATTGACAAACTCGAGGATTCTGACTTATAGAAATAACCAATAATTTTTTACTATTTTTATTTCAATTTTTAAGAGTTATTTACTTAAGGAACGCGAAGTTATGCCGGAACAATATAAATTATGATTTACCACTCAAATGTTAATGTATTAGGACTTTTGAGAAAAACTGAGAATAAATCAATTTAAAAAACAAGTACAAAATAAATATTTATATATATTCTTGTCAGAATTACATTAAAAGAATAATGATAAACATTACATAATAACTTCTTGCATCCTGAAACAATCATTTACAATTTTCCATTTTCCATCTATTGCAGTTATCAAAAAGTTCTGATTGAATGGTTTATGGTTTTTCTCATCATAGCTAACACGTCCACTTATTTTCACTAGAAGCGTCGTTTGATCAGTGACTGCAGGACCTATTAAATAAATACATATTCATTCAACAAAATTGTAATATTTTTCTTGATGATGACACAAAAAAGTGTTTAGAAAATAATATCAGGGATCACATGTTAAATGTTCTAACTTGTACAGTTCAAAAGCATACATTCGAAATTAGCCACTTCAATTGTATAAGAGTATTGAGCAGTCTCAAATTTTTTTTTATTTTACACGTATGAAATGAAAGCTTTCAACACTTTTCAATTGAACAATTGAGCTGCCGGATCGAATAAGGGCACATCAAATTATTTCGCCGGGAGTGGGAAGACCCCTGGAGGCTTTCTGAAACAGTTCCGAATTTCAGTTTTTGAAGACCATCTATCTAAGTAGCTATAGATGTAGAATTTCATTGCGTATCTTTTTCCCCCCAGGCAGTTTGATTAGTTTTCTTATTAGAGCCAAAAAGCTGACTTTTTTGGAAAAATTGTTTTTAATTCGTTTTTCACTTCAACTCGTGCTCAGTCAGTTAGTTTTTGAAAATTTTTAATAGAATCTTTAGAGAATGTAGTTCGAAATATCCTTCGACTAATACAGCAAAAGGAATTTAAAAATTAATTTAAAAAGAATTTTCAATAATTTTTTCTGATAGTTGGCGTACATTAGACTTTCAAACTTCCAGCGTTTCGTTTATCGAGCGAATTTTTAGCAACAAAAAACTTCCAGTAAAAAAGTTGTTAACAACAGTAAAAAGTTTTCTGAAAAATGTTAGCCCAAACGAACTGATATTTAAGAAATGATGTATGCCTCAAGTCGCTAGCGGCTAGGCGACTCGCGCATGGACTGTAGCGAGAGTCTCAGATACGATTCTTAATACAGTTCACCGGCGCCAAAAATAAATATCAATCAAGAAATCAGTTAATATCAAAGTATCATGGACGATTAAATGAATAAATAATATTGAATATTGTAAAATCATTTCTTCATTTCATATTCTGTACAATATAATTGTTCTATTTTTGAGATCGCAGAATTGGAAGTTAAAAAAAAAAATATTTTAATATGAAATCCTTTTTCGTTTTTTAATTACTATTAATTTATAAATATTATAAATAAAATATTATACTTTCTGAACTTATGATTACTAATGAGATACTTCTTCATAACACTTCAGATGTTTACAGCAGAATTTAACAGACTCAAAAACTTTTGCATTCTGGACTTTTTCATTCATTATTATTATTACAATATGAATCAAGAACAAGTAAGTTTTCTTGATCTTTCACTTTTTCCAATTCCTCGAATTTGAAGCATTGAAAAATTCGCGGACTTAGGAATCCGGTGAATCTTAACTATTAGATGTTTATGTTTTGTTTTACATTTGTACAGTTTGTCTAAAAAATAGAACAATTCTATTGTACAAAATATGAAATGAATACATTATTTTACATTATGAAATATTATTTATTTATTTAATCATCCATAATAATTTTACATTAACTACATTATTTTACATTATGAAATATTATTTATTTATTTAATCATCCATAATACTTTGACATTAACTGATTTCTTGATTGGTTTTTATTTTTGGCGCCGGTGAACTATATTAAGAATCGAATCTGAGACTTTCAATAAGTGAAAAACGAATTAAAATCGATTTTTTCAAAAAAGGCACTTTTTTGGCTTTAATTAAAAAACTAATAAGACTACAACTTTTGCCGAGGGGAAAAAAGATGCGCAATGAAATTCTACATCTATAGATACAGTCTTCAAAAATTAAAATTCGAAACTGTTTCAGAAAGCCTCCATGGGTCTTTGCACTCCCGGCGAAATAGTTTTATGTGCCCTTATTCGATCCGGCAGCTCAATTTCCAATTGAATACCGTTAAACGGCAAAATTATAATTTTAAATCTTTTATAAATTGAACAGTTCGAAGATTTCTGGTTGAAAAATATAAATCTACCATGTGTTACCATTTTCAATGCTCTAAATTGTAGAAATAATTTATAATTTTGTAAATTTTCAAAATTATATGATTTTAAACAATTTTAAGTTAGAAAAATTAAACGTTTGAAAAACTTTGTTAACAGAACTTTTTAAATTGGAAGATAACTTATTTTAATTTTAATTCGTTCCAAATTAACAATTGTTCAGTTTTAATGTATACATCAAAATTCAGTGCTTTCACTTACAAATTAGAATTTTTAATCTTAAATTATTAAAATTATAATGTTCAAAGTTTAATTTTTGCACTCTAAAATTTTAACGAATTAAGGCTTCCTATTTTCAAACAATGCAACCTCAAATTGTTTAATTTTTAATATTTTATTCAAAATTGCTAATTTGAAATGAACAGCCAAATATTTGTAAATATTAAAAAATTGTTCTTTATTTAAATTAACATTTTTCAAATTGAATGTTAAAAATGGAATTTATATTTGAAATTATTTTAAGATTGAAAATAGTTCATAAAGTTTCAATCAGACATTTACATTTGTTTAAATACTAAGGCTTTCAAATTAAAACAGTTCCCATTTTTAAAGTTACAATCTGTTAATTGTTTAATTTTGAACAGATTCAGAACCGCCTTGTAAAATCAATTATTGTTCCATTTTCAATACGATTTTAATTTTTAATTGCTCAAGTCTTCGAAACTGCATTTTATAAATCTTCAAATTAAAAATGTACGCTTAAAAATGAACTAAAATGGAATTTTTTTTTAAGCAAACGATTTTAGAATTACGCATTTCAAACTAAATGATTCCTTAATTGAAATTATTAATGCTTGAACAAGATTTGCGATTTTTGAACAGTTTCTGGTTATACATTTCAATTTCACGGGAAATCGTTTTTTTTTTTTTACAAAAATCATAATTTGAATAATATTTAGAATCTGTTAACAATTTTGTATCGATGTAGTGTTTTTCACCGAAAATTGGTATTTTCATTACAAACATTTGACTTCGAAGATTTAAAATCTTCAACAATCTTTTATGTTACTGTTTTTTGTTGATAAAAAAGCATCAGATTTCAAAAAACATTTACAATACTTGAACAATAATACGTTATGTTTATATTTTTCGTCGAAGATTGGGATTCTTGACCAAAAATGCAACGGTTTCATTGTGTATATAATGTAAAAAAATTATAGATATTAATTCTGAAATTAGGACATCAATTTCCATGAATTATCACAAATTTCGCTTGAATCTTAATTTTATATTTCAATTCAAAAATCCCGCGAGACAAAACTAATTTCAGAAGCATAGCGCGCGTATTTTTTCTACTAATTATATGAAAAAACTTTTAGGGTTGACCCAGAAACCTATTCCCTGAGAAAGGCATTAAAATCCAAACTCAAAAGAACAAATACCAAGGTCTAAGGCTTAATGTCTCTGTTTGTTACATTTTGTAAGAAAAATTTTAGAAACACAATATCATCAAGTCAATCTGTGCAAAAATTCTATTTTTGAACAAAAAGGCTCAGAAACATTATGAATCCAAAAAGCAGTTATTTTGAAAAAACATATTCGAAAAGTTCAAAATATGCAAAAAGAATTGCAGAGAAAGGCCTCAAAATATGTTTCCAAACAACGTTTTGATCGGCTCGTTAGAGACAAGTATATAACAAGATGAAAAAAGAGGGAGAGAATTGGAAAAGAGACAACCAAGCCATCCTCACTCTCATTTCCTTTCTCTTTCTCCGTCTTTTTTATACTACTTTTGGAACCAACATGTTTCGAGATTATTTAAATCTCCTCATCAGGGTATATTTTAATAGGATACTACGAAAAATTATTTCTATCATATGCTTTATATTAATGTATGTATATATGAGACTGAAATTTCTTATCGTACTGTTATATACATTATTTTTCATTTTTTAATAATTCTTTTTGCATATTTTGAACTTTTCTAATATGTTTTTTCAAAATAACTGCTTTTTGGATTCATGTTTCTGAGCCTTTTTGTTCAAAAATAGAATTTTTGCACAGATTGACTTGATGATATTGTGTTTCTAAAATATTTCTTACAAAATGAAAAAACTGATTCTTTCTTCTTTTATTCAAATAAAAATATGAAGAAGCTTACCAGTTATTGGTTGACCATCAAGAGTAGAAATAATATGTTCTGTGGGAGGCAACTCGTTGAAAAATTTGTTGATTTGATCTCTTCCTTCATAACCATTTCCATTCCACACAAGTATTGCAGAATCCATGTAAAGTTTTGAGATAAGCTAAAAAATAATATTATATATGTATATAACTATCAATTAAATTAATAATTATAACATATATGACTTACGAATAACATAGGCAACTACATTTAATCAAGTCGTATGACTAGAAATTTTGTATTTTCACTTTGTCAACATCAACTTTTCCTGGAATAATTTTAATACTTTGGAAATTTATCCAATTTTCGAATACTTTTTTCAGTGCATGCAATTGCTATAACAACTCTCCAATTATATTAAATTATAAAATCACACCAATTTCATGAATAGAATTTAGAGAATAGCAAAAGAGAGACTAGGCAAAATTGGAAACTGGGTATTTTAGAAGTTAGGTCAAAGGAGAGAAAATGTGACTTACGTGTCTCCGTTTATCTAAATTGTCGTAGTACAATTTTGTGAATTCCTCTGCTGTTCGACAAGCTTGATCAATGCTATTTTCTACCAATTCCTGAATAAAGAAGTTTTATGATAATTAAAATACCTGTTTATAGGTTACGTAGAACAATTTAAAGATTTTCTGAATATTTCCTTCAAATTTATTTATGATAATAAAATAAATTTAATAAATTGTCCACATAAATAATAAAAATGAGACATACCTTCTCCATTTTGTAGAAAAACTCTGTGAAAAAAGATTATTAAATAAAAAGATAAATTTCGTTTTATGAGGTTATTGATTTGTGTGAAGAAGAACAGAAGAACAGAACCACGAACACCACGAAGAACTTATGTTTATTATGCATTTTCCATTGATATATTAGGCATTTTCACTTCATAGTCAGCTAACTTCCCAGTGTTGCCGATGACCGGGAAATTTCCCGGTTTTCGGGTAATTTCGATATTGTCGGGAATATTTCGGGACATCTACAAATTCCGGAACGAATCGGAACAATACATTTAAATTATGTTGATTAAGTTCAATTGAATGTTTTAGAAAATGTTTCAAAAAGTAATCATCAATCATAATGAGAATCTTTCATTTGTCAGTTTCTTTTATTTTTGCTTTAGGCGAACTTTGGCATCTAGAAATTCACTGCTAAACCATGACTGGGCAGGGTCGCTCTGCGTGGCTCTGCGTGTCCAGCGATGGGTAGTGGCATTCTACATGCCAAAGTTGGGATCACTGGTTGATACTTGAGTACCTGCTTGTAAATAATATTTATTGGATAAAAAAGTTTAAAGCTATATTTTTATTTAATTGTAGCAGATTTTACATAGTAAATTAATGAAAATTATATATGAAGATGGGTAAAAACTATGTTTTGCAATATGCTGATTTGACATGGTAAAAGAATTAAAATTATTCAATAAAAAATTTTAAAAACTATGCTGTTTGATAATTTCAACTGATTTTGCAATAATAGACGAGATTAATTCAGTCAAAAATATTGTAAACTATGTTATTTTGCAATTTAAGTTTATTTTACAGTCATAAATTTTCCGGGAAATTTCCCGGGAAATTTTCAAATTTGTCCGGGTAAAATTCGTTCCGCCGCTAGAGTGCGCCGGAACATTGTGTGGCCTACAGAGGGTCCAGAGACAGTGTGGCAACCTAGCCGGAAGCCGCCATTTTACGGTCTGGTTTGCTGAGGTCAGCGCGATTTTTAAAATTACACAAACGCAGATCCTGTAAAATGAAATCAATAAAACTATACATTTATTGAAGTAAATAAATTTACAAGCTATTAACCCATACATCCAGGAGACAGTTAATTTATTGAAATAAATAAATAGAACAAGAAGCCCCACGCACCCGGAGAAAGCTGATTTATTTAAATTAATAAATAAAACATAACCCTCAACTCTTACATACCTGGCGGTATTTTAATTTATTTTGAAGAATTAAAATAATAAACCCACACACCCACGTGGATCTTTGCTTTATTTTAATAAATTTAAAAATAAAAAAAAACAAATCTACATCATTTTTTATTTTATAAAATAAATAAAAAACCAAAAACTTTAATCTCGATACCCGAGAGTATCTTCACTTCAATATATTAGAAAATTAAAATAAGAAACCCACGCACGTTGTGCGTCATATTTTATTTTATGAAATTATTAAAAAAGAAATACATTTTTAAAGAAATATGATTTTTTTTTAAATATAAATCTGCGAATTGAAATGGATGATTTGTTCAGTGAATATACAGTTTTTATTATTTTACAAATATTTTTTGTAGTGGGTAAACAATGAAGAACAAAGCTGGAATATGTTTAATCAATATTTCACAGTATAAACTTTTATAAAAACGTTTTATAAAAAATGATTACTTATAAAAATATCTTCTTCAGTTATGTATGGTAAATTTAAAAAAATCGTTATAAATAGTTGATTACAATGATTCACAACTCGCACACCAACTTAAGAATGTTTTCTTCGACTACTTGTATATTTAACCATAAAAAATTATTAATAACTATTTACCTGGCGATTCTGTACATCTTAACTGCATAAAATGCTTAAAAAACAATCATGATGTATGCTGTTTACATCAATGTATACTGCACACTACGCGCCTCCGCTACCAAGGTATACTAACAAGGAGAGGACGCGAGATGGACATCGCCGATTCGACTGGGGTTTTACAAGATGAAAGTACATCAAAATCCATTAGGGGCGTATTTTTTCTTTCGATCTAATGGACTTTAGTTTCCGAGATATCGAGGTTTGAGTATTTGCGCTCGAGCGCTCGACTCGCCATGGCGCGCCACTGCAGAGCGGAGACCCTGGACTTGGCGCTCACTCACAGTTTGACACTAATTTTGTGATGAACGGAAAGTCCAAAGGATTTCTATATCATTTCTATAAAGTTTTTTTTACGTAGACTGCGAATCGTAAAACGAAAATAATGCATCACGTCAAATTTTAAAAAAACCGGGGTCAATAAGTAAAAACAAAAACAAAAAATCGTTTACGCCGCTTCTTGGAAAAGTTGTTAAACACTGTAGTCCAGCGGATAGTGACTATTTTTTAAGTGAATCATGCTAACAATTTAGAAGATGGGAGTCATCTGCATATCATTAACAATAAAAATATATATTTTCGGTAAAACTATGCAAGATGCGGAAAAATGTTGAGAAGTGAGATTGGTCATCTCAAAAATATCTAAAAATTTTTATAGAAACATTTTTCTATCAGACATATAGTTTTTTTTAGTCGTGAAAAATGTTATTACAAATAACAAAATCCAATTTCACGGACAAACTATGCAAGATACGAAAAAACGTTCAACTATAAAAGTATTCGCCTGGAAAAGATCGACGATTTTTCTTTAGATCATTTTTCAATAGAATTTTTTAATAGAATTAAATTTATATTATTCGTTTTTTTCTTTCCTAGAGCATTCCCTATCATAGACGAAGGCATTTTGAAAATATTGTTGGCACCCTCAGAAACGTTTTTAGGGGAAGATGCAATCGAGATAATGGATTTATTGTATCTAGGCTCTATTAAAAAAACTTATATGAATTTATGTTATACTTTCTAAACGAAAGTGATAAATATGAAGTCTTATTCAATTGAAGTTAGTGTTGATCAACTAAATCAATGTGAGTGAACTGAAATGAGGTAATAATGATGAAGTCAGATGATTTACTTTTAAAAACATTTATCAGGTTTTCGTAAAAATTTATGTAAAAAAGAAATTTTAAATAAAGTGGCTGAAAATATTTTTGTTTCTTCTTATACAAAATTCTACCCACTGTGCGGGCACATTCTCACAATTTTTCAATCTTAATGCTATTTTTTATAATTAAGAATAATATGCGTCCTGATGAAGAATGGTTGTAAGAAAACTCGCAGATCTTTTTAAGGTAAAAAATTTTATTTTGAAACTTTCTTTCGCATCTTATGCACAGTTTGATTGATTATCTAATGCCTTTCAATAACATTATTATTTATGATGTCGAATATTTACAAATAATATTCGATAAGAGTAAAAAAACAAGTTTAAATATTGTTTAAAAAAAACAATATATAATATACAATATAATATAGATTCATAGATATTTTTAAGATGAACATCTTGGGTTCTGAACATTTTTCCGTATCTTGCATAGTTTGAACGGAAAATATAATTTTATATTTATAATAAGATGCGGATGTTTCTTCTCTTTAAATTTTTTTTAAGAATGTATACAAAAAAAAAATAAAATTGCTTGTGAATTGATTTGCATGATTCATTTCAAAAATAGTCACTATCGGTCGGACTATGTGTTTAACAACTTTTCCAAGAACGGACAAAAGATTTTTTGTTTTTGTTTTTAATTATTGACCCCATTTTTTAAAATTTGACGTTCATCACAAAATTAGTGTCGGACTGTGAGTGAGCGCCAAGTCCAGGGTCCCCGCTCTGCAGTGGCGCGCCATGGCGAGTCGAGCGCTCGAGCGCAAATACTCAAACCTCGATATCTCGGAAACTAAAGCCCATTAGATCGAAAGAAAAAATACGCCCCTAATGGATTTTGATGCACTTTCATCCTGTAAAGCCCCAGTCCAATCGGCGATGTCCATCTCGCGTCCTCTCCTTGTAAGTATATCTATATATGTGGCGGAAGTTGACGTAAAATGGCGGAGCCAATCAGTAAAAATGACACTAGGTTGCCACACTACAGAGGGGAAAACAATGTCTACCAAATGCACGGGCAGATCTCTGGCATGGGATTCAGTCAATTTTTGCCCTATTTTGTTAATATCAGATATGATATCAGCTCTGCTAATATCATCATAAAAACTAATTTTTTCAATATAAGTGCATCGGAAAAAATAGTTTTTATTTCTTAAGAACTATTTAATGAAATAATAAAATTGCCATGCATTTGGTCCATTGCTCCCCCCCCTCCCACACTTACGAAGTGAAGTTAGCTGGTGGTCAAAAAGTAGCATTTTTAAATTGAATTTTAATTTGTGTTTAAAAACAATTTTACCATTATTTTTACTAGTTTCAAGCAATTAGTGGATACAAAAAATAAAATATTTATTGGAAAATAAGTGTTGCAAATGGAATTTTCATGGTATTTAGTGAAAAAATGTGGAAAATACACATTTTCTCTTGCAACTGTTTTTGCCAAGAAAACAATTATTGTACTATGTTATGTAAGTTTCAACACACTGTAAGCTATAATGAACTTTAATTAATGCATATCGCAAAAAAAAATTGATCCAAAATATGCAAAAAATATAAATAATAGACGTTCAGAAATGGAAATACGAATTCTAACCTAACTTTTAGGTTAGAATTTTTTAGATAGTGAATATTTCATGTATTTTAAGCACGAAGCAGTATAACGAGACCCCACTCCCATGCGGTCTTTGGAAAATTCGGACGCGTAGATTAGAATTTAGTTAGTTTGCATCGCTCGCGGCGCCTCTTGCGGAAAAGCGTTGAAATACATGATTTACAAATGGCGGCACCAATGGTGTGAGCCAGTGTGAGCCGGGGAAAACAAACGCACACATGCTTGTCACGAAACACAGATTGTTACGAATGTGGATGCCTGTACGTATGTCGATCTAAATGTATGTATGCATGTTTCCGCAAGAGGCGCTACGAGCGATGCAAACTAACTAAATCCGAATCCACGTGTCCAAATTTTCCGGGAGTGGGGTCTCCTTATACCCAGGGATGTGCAGTTACGCGTAACTGGAGGATTTTGAGGTAAAATACCTAAGTGAAGTATTTTACGTAGAAAACAGGTAAAATACCTAGTAAATTACGTGCCAAGATGGCGGACTTGTAGAACTGTGCATAACCTCACTTTTTTGAATTTCTGGTATTGGCA
>CAKNXH010047588.1:0-10063 GCA_932178445.1 Andricus quercusramuli
GAGCTCGGGACCGAAAACATTCCCTTATACGACGGAGCAAGGGGGTTTCCGTCTAACCCCTTCCACCAACAAGCTCACGGGGTCGTGCGCATACGCGTTGAATCCTGTGTCAGTCAGAGCTGGCTCCATAGCTCCATGAATATAGCTTTTTTTGCGAATGTAAACATTGTCAGATTGTCAAATTTTGTAGAATTTTAGGTTGATGACATTTTTAAGATAACCCCTTATAAAAATTCGTAATAAAAGTGTTTTACTTCAAAACTCATAAGTAGGTAATCCTAAAGCACTATACGAAAATATTGTATTCATATTTACGCGCAAGACTATTTGCTTCCCGCGCGAACTTTGAGCGGAGGAGTGGGGATGAAGGAGAACGAATTTCCCGTCGTATAGGGGAGCGCCAACTGGTCGTATAATGGAGCGGGCGTATAAGGGAATGTCGTATAAGGGAGCGCAGAGTGTAATTTTCTTTGTTCAAGATTCATCATTTCAATCAAACATTTATCTCTTTGGTTGAAAAGTGAGCTATTTTGTTGAAAATTCGTTTTTACTATAACAGAAAATTAATTTTTCTTGAAACTGAAAATGTAATTATTCCCGTCAAATATTCCAACATTTCAGTTAAATATTCATCTCTTTAGTTTAACATAATACGAAATAAATTTAAAATGTAACCATTCAATTTGAGGTTGAGAAATTATCATTTTTAGTTGGAAATTCAGCTATTCCATTCAATGGTTCACCATTTCAGTTGAAAATTCATCACTCTGGCTGAAAATTTGTTTTTTTTTTCTGGAAAATTAATTTTCTTAACTGAAAATTCAACTATTTGGTTGAAAATTTGTGTTTTTTATTTGAGATTTCTTATATTTTCTTCAAAAGACGTATTTTTTGTAGAAAATCATTCTTCATGTTTCAAAATTAATATTATTGTTTGAAACTTCATCTTCTTTGTGGAAAATGCAAGTATTCCAGTTAAGTATTCATAATTTTAGTTGAAATTCCATCTTTTTGATTGAAGATAAAAACGACTCGGTTAAAAGTTACACTTTTGTTAAAAATACATCTTCTTCAGTAAAAGATTCATCATTTTAGTTCAAACCGTTTTTTTTTTCTGGAAAATTAATTCGTTATGTTCAAATTTAACTATTTCATTTTTTGTCGAAAGCTAATCTTCTTTAGGTCAAAATTCAACTGTCAACTGAAGGGTGGCAGATCATAAGGAGGTAAGTGACAAAATGGCAATTTTACAGGAGAGGAAAAAGACATTCTATAAAATCGAATTCGCAATTACAACGAAAAACAAAAATACGCTTCCGAGCTGACGCATTCCTGAATCGATAGCAAAAAATCTTGATAACAAATAACTTACCAGTTATGAGGTAATATAGCACAAAGTTAACAAAATCGGGTTGACATTTTTTTTCACATCGTCCGAGTAGTCTTTGGACAGTGATAAAAAATTAAATAATCAATTTAAAAAAAAAAAACTAAAAATTTGTTCCGGAAATGTTGAGTTGTTGAATACAGGGGAAAAAAGATTGATGAAAAAAAGGTAATTCAGTTTTGAGAAAATTAGGTTGCATTTTTGAGGTTAGACCTCTTTTTGTGCAACTGATTTTGTACTGCTAACATAAAAAATTAGATTTCGAAAAAATTCTTGCAACAATATGTGTATTGTATTTTTTAAGAATTTTCTATGCAAAAAAAAAAGTTTTCGGAAAAATGTCCCTTACTTCCTAATGATCTACCACCCTTCAACTATCAAATAAAAATTTGTTAGAATTATTATTCAAACTCATAGACTTTAGAGACAAATTCAAGAAATGATTGATCATGTTTTAGTATTATTTGATTATTATTTAATCATTTAATGGTGCCAATATATTTGAGAATATTTTGTAATATAATTTATTTAAGATTTCTAAATCAAGGATATTAATTAAATCCCCAGAAACTGAAAAAAATGTATAATGAACTTGCGGAACTGTGGACTTATTTCGAGTCAATTTAGAAAAAAAAGAGAAATAATTGAATGGCTCCGTACTATAAAAAATTATACCAAAAAAAAAACTTGAAATATCTGGATAGAACTTTAAATTGTCAGGGAATATTTTTTCAGGTATGATTTCTTTATTTAGCTATACTGTGATAATAATTAACCATGATGTACTAATAAAAAGTATTTAATACAAATTTTGTATTCTGGGATGCTAGTAACGTGTCTAAGGAAGTAGAGAGTATCCGAAATCAATCGAAGACAAGTGTACAGCCGTATATTGTATGGTGCAAAACTTACAAAGCTCTCCACCAAGCATTATATTATATTTTAATAGTTTCATCTAGCTGAAGGAAAAACAGTTACGACTTCGCAGTTGTTTTTGTCTTGTAAAAACTTATAAGATTATTAATATTCTAGTTTTAATTATTAGAATAACATATTTTCAATTCGGATTGAACTAACTTGTTTTTTAATCGGACCCAATCCGGCTTTAATAATTTATTAATATATTTCAATAAAATTCTCTTCATTGACAAACAGTTTTTTAATTTACTTAAGACGACCCTTTGAAATAGTAACCAGCAATACATTTACCAATTCATTTAGTAGTAGCATTACCAATTCCTTTAGTAGATATAGTTACTAATTCATTTAGTCAGTTATTCTTACTCATGGAATTAGTAGATTCTTACTAATCACCAGTGAACGAATTGGCGCTATTTGAATTAGTAGAAAAATACTACCAATTAGTAGTTTTCTACTAATTCAGATTTAGAGAGTATCGATTTGAATTTTTTAATGAACAAAAGTGGACGATATAAGGGTGATTGTCAGATTGAAGGCAAACTTGAAGTCCCAGTAAGATAACATCAACTCAGAAACTCATACTAATTTTTTCTTTAATTTGATGAATACTTATCAACATCCTCTACAAAATGGTCTGTTCTTTTTTTTTCATTTATGTTTCTATTCACATTAATTTATTATAAGAACACCTTAAACGTCATTATCGTACGGTGTCCGAACCTCAATTTGCACCTCATTTTTCAACTTGAATAAATAATATTATAAAACCCTTAAAGTCTGTCCCTCGATTTTTGTCATTTCGGACGTCATTACTGTACGTCTTTTTTTCTGACAAAATATTTTAGTTACAGTTAAGTAATGAATACGCAAACATAAGGCGTATTCTTTAATACAAGATTCCATCAAATTGAGCTTGAAATATTAACTCTTTTTTCAATTCGATATTAAAACTGGAAAGTGCATTTTGACAACAAAACGTCATTCCCGTACGTGCGTTAAAAACCAGTTTTGGAGTGAAAAAAAAAACATAAAAACCATTCCGTTACTTGCTCAGTGGTGTTTTCTTTAATGAGTAGGTGACTTTTTAGGATTGAAATCTGTTATTCTGTCAAGTTCGATAAAAAAGTAAACTTTAGTTTCAATGAAAAATAAAAGACCCGACACATTGATCAATTTAAAAAAAATTAATTAAAAAAAATAACCATTTTTTAGCATTAAAAAATATTTCATCTTTCATTCAAAATGAGCTGCTGCAAATCAAATTCTCAAAGGTAAACAATTTAAATCTAAGTTGTTTGAAATAGAAAGCCTTGAATCCAGATTTTCTTCTCTGATTATATAATATGATTTCGTAATGTAGAACATCTAAAAAAAGATACGTCGCTAGTGTTTGTAAAGATATAGCGAGAGATGTAATAATATATTTATATATAATTTATATTAATATATTTTATCGTCGAAACGTACATGTCTGGTACATATTTATGTATATATATATAATATTCGAAATGTTGAAAAGTATTATTTTTGTATATAATATTAATAATTAAAGATAATTTGTGTTTAACATGTTCAAGTGGCACGTGGATGGTTCTTAATGTATTCTGAGCATTTGATGAAAACATAAAATGAGTATTCAGTAAATAAGAAATAACATGTTATTTAATGTAATCTTCCTTTAATTTGTTAATTATTGTTAATAATTTTTTTATTCAAATTCTTTCATCATAATTAAAATGGGTATACAAATTTCATGACAGGTACATTCTGAAATATTTAACATTTATTTATTGAGATATTGTTATTTAGGTTTCATAACAGTAAAATATCAAGACTTGCATGTTGGTGGCGGAAGTGAGAACGTGGTTAGTGTCAAGTGGTGAGAGGATTTACGGAATTTGTGTGGTAGGTGTGAGTGGAGTGTGAGGGTGGAATCCGAGGAGGTGAGTAGGGTTGTGTGGGGTGAGTTGGGGAGAGAAAAAGTAATCTTGAGCGTAGGGGTGAGGTGGGATTTAAGTAAATTGGGAAAGTGAGGTTAGGTTAGCAAGGAATCGGGGGAATTTGTGGTCAGGAGTATTGGGCCTTCGAGGGTCAAGTGTGGTGCTCGAAAATTTGTGGGGGTGTTAAGTGAGAGGAAGGGGTGTCTGCAAGGGCTGTCAGGAATTGAAAAAAAACGAAAAAAGGGAAATATGGGGAGAATTTGGCGGCAATAGACACAGCATTCTGCAGAGACATCTGGCGGTTGCGGAGGTTACTGCATGGACAGGTACCAGTTACCGGCGGCAGAGCGGAAGGTGGGTAGTGAGTGTACGGGTAGTGAAGTTGACGGGGAGGAAATTGTCCACGTGCCACGACGGCCAACAGCCAGTGGATCGGTGTCTAGTGGCGCATCAGGGAGAGGGAGAGAGCGGGACGGTGAGAACGAAGGAAGAGAGAAGGTGAGGGAGAGAACTTCGAGCGCAAGTGACGGGGAGGATCTCTTGAAGAGGAAAAGAGACAGCCAAGAGAGCCCGGACAAAAGCGTGGTAGAAAGCCCGTTTAAAAAAAGCGGGAGAACTAGAAGGACACCCCCCCCCCTCCCCGCAAAATGGATGAAAATGTGGAGAAGAAGGCGCTCGGTATGCTGATAGGCGAGATCAGGGGGTTGAGGGAGGAATTAAGAATTAGAGGTGAGAAACGGGAAAAGGAGATGAAAGAGATAAGGGAGAGAGTAGAGGGGTTAGAGAGGGAAAGGAAAGAAAAAGATGCTAAAATGAAGCAGATGGAAGAGGAAAATAGGGTGTGGAAGGAAAGGACGGAAAAAAGGCTTGAGAAGATGGAGGACAGGACGCAAATGGAAGTAGGAGTCGGAGGTGGGGGGAGCGAGATTAAAGGTATTTGGGAGAGGGTAGAAAAGATGATAGAAGAGAAAGTGGGAGAGCGTAGGAGTGAGAATGAAGAGAGGGCAGATAGGGAAAGGTTAAGGGCAATGGAGCTGAGAATGGAGAGAAAAGAGAAGGCAGACAGGAGGAATAATATTGTGTTAAAAGGGTTGAAGCTAAAGAGCGAGGAAGAAAGAGAGGGTGTGGAAGCGCTGCTACAGAGCATAGGGTGGGTTAAAGGCAGGGTAGGCAAAGTTAAGTTGGAGGGGAGAAAAGACAAGGAAGAGGCGGTTGTGAAGATGGAGAACTGGGAAGAAAAGTTGGGGGTAATGCGAAATAAAAATAGGATAAAGGATAAGGCAGTTTTCATCGATCACGATTTAGCGAGAAAGGAAAGGGATGTGCAGAGAATGCTGAACGACAGGGCTAGAAGGGAGAATGGCGAAGGGAGATCGGCGAAGGTAGGATATCGGAAAATAAAAATAGACGAGAAAATGTGGGTGTGGGATGAGGAAAAAGATGTGTTGAAGGAAGTGCAGGGGAATTTGTTTCGTAGGCAGTAGGAGGGTGTAGGTAAGGCAGGGTAGAGGAGTATTGAAGGTGCTGTATTGGAATGTAGCAGGGGTAAAGAAGAAGGACGAGGAGTTCTGGCGTTATATCCAGGAATTCGACGTTGTGGGACTGGTAGAGACATGGGTAGAAAGAAAGGATTGGGATAGGATAGAGCCAAAGCTGCCAAGGGGGTATAGGTGGAGACTTCAGGAGGCGGTCAGAGTGAAGAAGAAAGGAAGGTCCTGTGGGGGAATTATAACCGGAGTTAGAGATGGCATAACCTGTAAGTTTTTTACAGTGTACAATAAGGAGGGGAGGGAAAGAAAGGGTGGAAGACCTGCTGGGCGAAAGAGAGGAGAGTATGGTGATAGTGGGTGGGGATTTTGATGCGAGGATGGGGAGCGAAGGGGGACTTTACACGGAAGGGGAGAGCTTCGAAAGGAAATCGAAGGGTATGATAATAAATAAGGAGGGGAAGATTCTAAGGGACTGGATGGAGGATAGGGGCTGGGCGGTGGCGAATGGTATGGCAACGGGGGACGAAGAAGGAGAATACACATACGTAAGTAAGGTGGGGGTATCGGTGATAGATTATGTGGTTATGAATATGCAAGGATGAGAGGAGACGGAAAAATTCGCAGTAGAGGGAAGGGTGGAATCAGACCATCAGCCATTGAGTCTATGGATAAGAGGTGAGGGTGGCGGAAGACAAGGCAGGGAAGAAGTCTCGATAGGGGAGAGGGTGACCTGGACGAGGGAGGCGGTGGAGAAGTATCAAGAGGAGCTAGGAAAGGTACGCTTTGGAGAGGAGTCGATGGAAGAGATGTGGGAGGATCTGAAAGAGAAGGTGAATGGGTGTGTGCAAAAGAAGGTATTTAGAAAGAAGAAGAAAGGAATGGTGAAGCCGTGGTGGGATAGGGAATGTAAAAAGATGAAAAGGAAGGTGAAGAGAAAGTACAAGAAGTGGAAAGAGGGTAATGCGAGGAGGGAGGAGTACGTAGAAATGAGGAAGGGGTTTAGAGTGATGTGTAAGAAGAAAGAACAGGAAGAGGAGAAAGAGCTGGAACAGGAGTTAGCAAATTTTAAGACAGAGGGGGAAGTCTGGAAGATAATAAACAGGTTTAGGAAGCGGAGGGTGGGGGGGGGGGGCCGCGAGAAGATAGGAAGTGAGGAATGGAGGGAATTTTTTAAAGAATCATTCCAGGGCTCAGATTCAAGGAAGGCGGACGGGGGAAGTAGAAGAACGGGGGAGGCAGAGATGGAAGAGTTGAATGACGAAGAGATAGAGAAGCAGATAAGGAAGTTGAAAAGGTCAAAAGCAGCAGGGTCGGATGGGGTGGAGAACGAAGCATAGCTGTTTAGTACACGAGAGGCTAGGGAGAGGCTGAAGGAGGTAGTGAAGAAAGTATGGAGGAGCAAGGGATTCCCAGGAGGGTAGAGAGAAGGGTTAATGGTGCCACTGTATAAGAAAGGAGATAGAGATAGGCAGGAAAATTATAGAGGGATCACGCTAATGAATACGGCGTATAAAGTATACGCGATGGTGGTGGCAGAGAGACTGCAGAAGGATGTCGAGGGGAAAGGAATATTGCTGGAGACGCAGGCGGGATTTAGGGCGGGTAGGAGTACTATCGACAATATCTACGTTCTGCAGCTCGTGGTGGATAGAGAATTAGCGAAGAAGGGGAAGAGAATATACGCGTTTTTTATGGATCTCAAAGGCGTTTTTCCGTCGGTGGATAGGGGGAGGTTGTGGGAGGCGATGGAGGATTTCGAAGGGATTCTGGATGGATAGGGGGTTAAGGCAGGGGTGTCCTCTGAGCCCAACGCTGTTTGCGATTTCAATTGCGAATATGGAAAGTAAGCTGGAGGCTGGAGTGGTAGGAGGAGTCAGGATAGGAGGGGTTAGAATTTGGTCACCAGCGTATGCAGATGACATAGTGTTGCTGGCAAATAGCGAGGAGGCCTTAAAGGAGATGACGAAGAGGTTGAGAAGATACCTGGATAAGAAGGGGTTAGAGCTGAATGCGGAAAAGTCCAAGGTTATGGTGTTCAGAAAAGGAGGGGGAAGGGATAAGGGAGGAGAGTGGAAGTGGAAGGGAAAGGAGGTGCAGGAGGTGAAAAAGTTTGTGTACTTGGGCTTCGTGTTTCGGAGGAATGGGGGAGTGGATGGTCACATAAAAGAGAGAGTGAGGAGAGCAAATGTGGTCATGAGGCAGGTATGGGGGTTGGGAAGGAAGCTATTTGCAGATGATTTTGGACGGAGAATGAAGCTGTTTGATTCGCTAGTGATGAGTGTGCTATTGTATGGAGTGGAGGTGTGGGGGTGGAAGGAAAGTGAAGAGGTAAATAGAACGCAGGAGAGGTATGTAAAGTGGACCCTGAGGTTGGCAAGGAACACGCCTAAGTATATTGTCAGGAGGGAGACGGGAAGAACGAGTGTAGAGATTCTAGCAGGGAGCAGGGCGTGTAAATATGAGGAGAAATTTTTGAAAAAGGGGGGAAGTAGGCTCGTTAGGGAGTGTTGGTGGGAGAAGGAGAACAGGAGAGGGCGTGGGAAGATGGAGGCTGAGAGGGAAAGGTATTTTAGAATGAATGGACTGCAGATGGATGAAGTGAGAAGGATGCACGAGGAAGGAAGGTTTATGACTTGGTTAAACAAAATGGCATGGACAGAGAGAAGACAGAGGGGAAAGAGAGAATAAGAGAGTCAAGGTGTAAAGGGAACTATGTGTGAATTATGCCAAGGACAAGAGAGCAATATTTATGTGAGAAAGGAGAGAAAGGAAGTCAGGAGCTTATATCGAGGATGAGGTGTGGGTACATGGAGGGTTTCAATAGGTTCTGGCTCTCACGGGAGAAGAGGATGTGTGAACTGTGTGGAAAGGAGGGAAAAAAGGGCAGTAGCATGGGTGAAGAGAGTGTTGGGTAAGATGGAGATGAAGAGAAGGAAGGAGGAAGAGGAATGGAGACGGAAAGTTTGTAAATAGGAGAGAAAGTAGATATAAGTAACATGTAAATATTGTAAATAGTAGATAAGTAGTAGGTATTAGAGCGAAAACAAAGGTTGGCAAGCGAGGCAATGCGAAAAAGTAGAGCCATGCGTGCGAGGCGAGGCGAAGCGAGGAAGGCAAGGTGATAAAAGCGTGCGACTTAGAGATAAGGAATGGATGGATGTTAGTCTTTAAGGGTTAGTTTTAAGAAAATTCTGTAAAAATGAAAGTGTAAGCGAATCAATTTTTTAAGGCCAGCAGGCTGAAAAATAAACGTTTATCTATCTATCTATCAGTAAAATATCAAATAGAAACTCAGTCGAATTTATGGGACGACTGACAAGTCCTAAAAAATAAAATTCCCAAAACTGTAAAATATCCGAATTGGAAATACGCGAATAATAAACTTCACGAAACAGTTTATAATATTACCGAAATTAGAAAATTCCCAAATAACAGAATGCCCGACAGTTTATAATATTGCCGAATTTTAAAATTCCCGAATAATAAAATTCTTGACACAAAATTACCGAATTATAAAATATATGAACCAAAGAATTATCGAAATATACAACTCATGAATTTAAATAATTATGTTTTTTTCATAAATATCTTTTGTCTATTAAAAATCCATTGATCAAATATTTTTATTACAAAAATGTAATATTTAAAGTTTCCAAAATTATTAATTAATCATTTCTTGAATTATTGTTAATTTTAATTCAGGCAATGATCTGAGAAACTTTAAATGATGAAAATAATTTTCCATACGAATTTTTGATTATCTTATTACTAATGAATAAATAATATTTATGAACAAATTCATTAATTATTTATATTCAGGAATTTTGTATCTCGGAAATTTTCTCGTTCAGATATTTTAAAATTTGGTAATTTTCTTTCGTGAATTTTATTATTCGCGAATTTTTCAATTTTTATATACTCATATACTTAATCACAATTGGTTTGAACTGAGCCAATGATTATTTCGGAAATTGATGTAAATACTGTCCTTTTGTTTTTACTGAAGTTTAAGTTTATGTGAGTCGTTCAATCGTAATAAATTCATTTAATTTTGTTACCAGTACTTGACCAGAGCATATAATTCAATACGCATTGTGCGTCTTCAATCCTCAAATAATTTTCCTGTCTCCGCACCTCTCTGTATTTTGTTAGTCGTGCGAGTTAATTTAATTAATATTCAATAATTGTAAATTTCAGGCATAATTTTCAACTTGAATAGTCAACTATGATTGGCCTAGCATTTCTTTGACAAAATGATAATATAATACACCGTGAGAGTGACAAAAAATTAATTTAGAAAATTTGAAATTTTTAAGAATTTTCAT
>CAKNXH010047591.1:0-17900 GCA_932178445.1 Andricus quercusramuli
TGTGTACAATGCAGCGAGAACTTTGGCAGATGCAAGCCGTAAAACAAAACCAACGGTTGATCATAAGACCAAAAGAAGAATGCATCAACTCAGCACAAAGATAGGCTGGGCTAGACAGTACGCGTCCCGCATTCAGTGTGTGATTGACTACATAACATCTGGCAGGAATTTCACTGCCAAGGTTCGACGGTTCGCGCGCGAACTGCGGATCCGTCATCACACAATCAACAAATCAAAGCTAATGACCATCAGACAGCATATTGTTGACAGAATACGAATACTATCTAACGCTAGGAGAAGTCTAGAGCGGAGAGAGAGGTGGGTCAGAGAAAATCAACAATTTTCATCTGATCCATCTAAACTCTTCCAAGACCCTCCAATTACTGTCGACCATCCGCCCAAACCAGAGGAGGTCGAAGCATTTTGGAGAGAAGTCTACGAGGTCCAGCATCCACTTCAAGAAGACTCGAAGAACATAAATAGCTTCAAGGAGCTGTGCAATGCCCTCATAACACCTGAGGATGAATGCCCACCTATCACTACCGAGGAGGTGAAAAACGTATTAAGAGGCATGAAGAACTTTCCCGCTCCGGGACCAGATGGTATCAAGACCTTCTGGTGGAAGAAGTTTCCTTCAACCCACCAGCATCTGGCCCGAATTTTCACCTCATATCTAAAGTCGGAAGAGCCTATTCCGGTGTGGTTGGTGGAAGGGCGCACAGTGCTCCTGCCTAAGACGGGCAACTTACCTGACCCTAAGAATTACAGGCCAATAACTTGTCTGAACACACTGTATAAGATCTTCACAGCCATCCTAAATGATAGGATTCTTCGGACAATTGAACCTGTGTGGCGAGAGATGTATGAACAACGTGGCTCGAAGAAAGGCGTAGCAGGATGTCGGGAGAACCTTCTCATCGATAGATGTGTCTGTAAAGATGCAGCATCCTATCAACGATCTCTATCGATGGCCTGGATAGATTACCGAAAAGCTTTTGATTCAACCTCCCATAGACTTATCATCTGTCTGTTGGAAAGCTTGAAGGTTCATCCACACATCGTGAGATGCATAGAGAGATTAATGCCGCTTTGGAAAACCAGATTTACCATCTTATCTGGAAAATATCGTGTGATCACTAACAGTATCACCTTTCAGAGAGGTGTATTTCAGGGCGACACCATGAGCCCTCT
Source organism: Andricus quercusramuli (assembly GCA_932178445.1). Taxonomy (NCBI): domain Eukaryota; kingdom Metazoa; phylum Arthropoda; class Insecta; order Hymenoptera; family Cynipidae; genus Andricus; species Andricus quercusramuli. Next base: position 1,192 of record CAKNXH010047591.1, read on the forward strand.
CCTCTTTTGCCTCACATTATTGCCACTATCTCTCGCACTTCAACATTCCGAAGGGTACCTCTGTGGCAAACCTGGAAATCGATAGCATAAGGTAACTCATGTATTTTACATGGATGATATTGAGCTATATGCTAGAAATCAAGAGAAACTACATCTAGCTCTACAAATTGTCACAGAGTACACTCAAGAGATTAGAATGGAGTTCGGGTTAGAGAAATGCGCCAAGGTTAATTTGAAGAAAGGAAAACTTAACGGCATCCTCGAAGATCCTGAACTCGTTGACAGAAGCGCTATACGACACCTTTGCGCTGGAGAGACCTATACATACCTGGGCGTGAAACAAAGCCGCATTCAGGACGTAGCATCTATAAAGGATACTCTCCGATGCAGATACAAACGTCTCCTCCGACAGATATTGTCTTCCGAACTGTCGGCGAGGAACAAAGTATCTGCAACGAACATGCTTGCCGTCCCAGTAGTACTCTATTCCTTTGGAGTAGTTCCATGGACGAAGGACGAGCTCAGATCCCTCGACATCGGGTCCCGAAAGGTTATGCACATGAACAAAAGCATGCACCTTAAGTCTTCTGTTCCACGACTTTACATCTCACGCCGTCAAGGTGGTCGAGGAATACTGAATCTTGAATGTCTTCACAACAGGATTATTCTGGGTACAGCACATATTGTCGCAAATGGACAAGATCCTCCTCTTAAAATGGTCAGAAAACACGAAGAAGTAGGCAAAGGGGCGTTTCTTTACAAAGCAGCAGAAGAGGCTGCTGAAACACTCGGCCTTGACTTCAGTATCAGGGGTGAGCGAAATGCATCAAATCTTATCCATCTTAAATACTCACTCCTGAAGGCCCGGATTAAGAAAGCACAGGAGAAAAACTTCCGCGAAGAGCTCCTCGACAAGAAGATGCACGGCATCTTCCACAGAAATGTGGAAGATCAGTCGATGTCGTATGAGCTGACGTTTGCTTTCCTTAGATCACCCGGATTGTAGTCGGGCACAGAGGGCTTCATTTTGGCATGTCAAGATGGTGTCATTTCCACTCTAGCATACCGTCGCCACATTTTGAGCCAAGATATTCCCGATGATAGCTGCAGAGCGTGTCATGAACACCCCGAGCATCTAGGACACATACTATCTAGTTGTCCAGCTCATGCGGGAACAACCTACATCCAAAGGCACAATGCGGCACCGAGAGTGCTTTATTACCATCTCTGTCACTCTTACGGCATTAGCCCAAATACCTCTCCGCTGAACGCCCCTAGAGAAATAGAGTCAGTTGTCGAGAATGAGAAGTGCCGCATATGTTGGAACTTCATATTCTCGACAATTGTTTCTGTTGCGCACTCGAGGCCTGACATGGTTCTTCTTGACTTCGAGAAACGAACCATGTTCGTTATCGAATTTTCGGCACCAGCGGACAAAAACGTCACAGCGAAGGAGAAAGAAAAGAAAGAAAGGTATAAAGACCTTATGAGGGAGTTGCGACGGTTATACCCGGAATATTCTGTTAAGCTAATCGTCCTGATCATTGGCGCTCTTGGAGGTGCCAAGGTTTCACTTGTTAATAGCCTGAAAAGCATCCCTGCGTGTCAACAAAATGCTGAGGCACTTGCAGGGAGAATGCAGAAGGCGGTCGTCCTTGGGTCGCTCCGTGTCCTCAGGGTGCACGAGACTTTCGCCGGATCATCGTATTGAATTCGCGCAGACTGTAACCACCCATCTCACGGTCGTGAGACGTGGTTACAGCTGAAATTTTACCGCGATTTCGCTGGGAGCGGGTGCAATTTTTTCAGATTAGCACCCGCTCCCGGCGAAATCCTGCGTTTGTCCTTATGACAAACTTTTAACTATATATATATATAGAGAGAGAGAGAGGAAATGACTCGAATTTGATATAGGGCTTGAATTTGAGCCACCTGGATTTCTGGGAAACTAAAACATGTACTAGATTGGTAACAGTAAGAACTGAATGCACTTAAGTGTAGTGGAAAATAGTGACCGTTTCACTGTTTCATTTGCATCACAAAAAGTGTGAGACAGAAAAATAAAAAATCGGATATCCTGAGTTCATTCCAGGGAAGTCTTAAATGTCTATTCATTATTTCGGGAATGTAGTTTTTCCAATAAATGTTGTATGTAGTAGTGAATTAGGGTTAGTGGAATAGTATTGCTCGGTAGATATGGAAATGCTTCTGTTTATGGGTTTTGCCTTTTAAACAAGAACATTTTGTACCGGGTGGCTCTAATTTGATATACCATGGGTGGCTCGAATTTGATATACCAGAGAATCACAGTTAGACATTATTCAGCTTCCTGAATGTTAAAAAAATGGGTTCATGTATTCATGCACGTATGTGTGTGTATGTCTGTGCTTGTTCAGTGTGTATTCATGTGATTCTACAATTACGAGTGTAGTGTGTATACTAACGCTTATTGTCCAATTTGTCTTCTTTGCAGATTTCAGAATGTCAAATACCAGATTCAATTATACTTTGTATCATCCTAAATAATATTAATAAATATTTTCATATCGGAAACTTGCTTATTTTTCATGTATTTCGATGTTTTTATAGGTATATCAAATTAGAGCCACCATTTGCCGATTTTCGAAATACTCGTTTTTTGGAAAATCTTTATTTTAAAAAAACTCGTTGATGATATGAAAAAATCAATCCAACCATCCGAAAGGTTTTCAAATCACCTTTCGAATGACCTATTGTTGGTCGAATTTCGGTTCATAGAGTCCCGGCAATCCATCGAAAAGGAGTTGGCATATCAAATTCGAGCCCTTTCCTCTATATACAGGGTGTTTTTTTTAACTTGAGACAACGAAATATGTCAAAAAATACGTATCCTACGGAAAAAATGTCTGGAATAAAAACCTTTTATTTTCGAGGTTGAAAAAAGATTTGTTAAAATTTACCCCACCCCCACCCCCACAGGAGGCAGGGGTGGGGTAACTTTGTAATTTCAAATGGCAACCCCAATTTTTTATCACAGATTCAGATTCTCCTATATGAAATACGTAAGTTTTATTCGGAAAATTTGTTTCGATTCGCGAAAGATGGCGCTACAATTGCGAAAAACGGAATTGTTGACACTACTTTTAGCTCTACCCAGGAATAACGACGCGGACGTAGTAGTTGTCTATTCCCTTCGGGGTGCTTAATTTCGGTGAGTCCCCTTGCCTCTCACCATCCATCGGGGTGCTTGAACTTTTGGCAACAGGACAGTAAAAGTGATAAAACTGTCGAAAACCATTCCCGAATGCAGTTGGTTGACGACAGTCGATTTTGGATGCAGACATAACATATCATCGAGTCTCCACTGTCTACAGTCCTCGACGTCATTCCGGCCGAGCAATAACCGCGTCTGTCCGTGCTTAACGTTTATTCATTAGGAAGGTTGATTGTGTTCATTTCATTTGGGTGTGTTGGTTGCTTTCGTTTGGGTTATTGTTGTTGGTCACGTTCGTTTGAGTTGGTTTGGGTGTCGTTGTATTTTCTCATTACCTTACTTCATTACTTTTACAATGGGAATTCTATCTCAGCAACAGAAGATTGAAATGATTCTCATTTATGGAGAAAGTGGCAGGAATATCAATGATGCTCTCACGCTTTATGCTCAACGCTTTCCAGAAAGTGTTCCTTCACGCGCTTCTTTTTACCGGGTTGTCCGAAACTTCATCACTGACGGAAGTGTACAACCGAAAAAAAGGAAGCGTCAACTAACAGTTACTGGAGTTGACAATGAAATTGCAATTTCAGCTGCAGTCATTCATGACCCTCATGTTAGTACTCGAAAACTAAGCCGCGATTCCGGAATGTATATCCAGTGTTTGGAAGGTATTAAAACGTAATAATTATCATCCGTATCATATTTCACTGCATCAAGAACTTCATGTAAATGATTTTCAGAACCGAGTGACATTTTGTCAATGGGCGGTTCAGCAGATACAAGGAAACCCGAATTTCTTCCCTCTAGTACTCTCCACAGACGAGTCGTCTTTCACAAACCATGGTATCGTTAATCGGCACAACATGCATTATTGGAGTGTAGAAAATCCACATTGGTTGCGTGAAGTTGAGCATCAGCGTCCATGGTCCGTGAACGGTTGGTGTGGAATAATTGGAGATCAACTTATCGGTCCATATTTTATTGATGGAAATTTGAACGGTGAAAAATATCGTGACTTTTTAGAAAATCAACTTCCAATATTGCTGGAAGACCTAAGCTTGGAAGTGCGACCCAACATGTGGTTTCAACATGACGGTTGTCCAGCACATTATGCGGCATTCGCGAGGGAAGTACTCAATCGCGAATCCAATGGACGATGGATCGGTAGAGGAGGTCCAGTAGATTGGCCTGCCAGATCGCCAGATCTTACGGCGCCGGATTTCTATTTGTGGGGTTATCTGAAGAATCGCGTGTATCAAGAAGTGCCCACAACTCGTGATAACATGATCGAGCGAATCAGGTCTGCTTGTGCACAAATATCACCAGACACAATTCGCAGTTGTGTGGAATCTTTCAAAGCTCGGATTAACAAGTGCATCGAAGTGTGAGGACACCATTTTGAGAAATTATTGTAAAATAATTAATCGAAATCAAGCATCCCTGTGGTGAGAGGCAAGGGGACTCACCGAAATGAAGCACCCCGAAGGGAATAGAGAACTACTACGTCTGCGTCGTTATTCCTGGGTAGAGCTAAAAGTAGTGTCAACAATTTCGTTTTTCGCAATTGCAGCGCCATCTATCGCGAATCGAAACAAATTTTCTGGATAAAACTTACGTATATCGTAAAGGAGAATCTGAATCTCTGATAAATAATTGGGGTTGCCATTTGAAATTACAAAGTTATCCCCACCCCTGCCTTCTGTGGGGGTGGGGGTGGGGTAAATTTTAACAAATATTTTTTCCCCCTCGAAAATAAAAAGTTTTTATTCCAGATATTTTTTCCGTAGGATGCGTATTTTTTAAGATATTTCGTTGTCTCAAGTTAAAAAAAACACCCTGTATATATTTTTTTTGATTAAAGATTCAGATTCCGCATTAAAAATACCTAAGTTTTATTTCAAAAGTTTTTTTTTCGATTTGCACCAGATGGCGCTGCATTGGCATTTCAATGTGCTTTTCAATGTACTCCAGTTTCAAGAACGGTTTCAACAACATGCTCCTTCTATACATAGCCGGCAGATCTCAAACGGCGTTGAATCGTCTTGACAAAACTGTTTGCGCTTGTCGCAAATTATAGGGGTGCTTCTCAAAAAGCTTGATAATCATCTTATCCTCATTTTTCGTCAACGGTCAAGGAAACGTCAACGTTTCCTACTTTATACCACTTCTTAAACAGTCAACAATGTCATTTTTTGCCAATGCAGCGCCAACTGGCGTGAATCGAAAACAACTTTTCAAATAAAACTTACTTATTTTTTATGGGGAATCTGAATCTGTAATAAAAAATATATGGTCCCATTTGAAAATTTAAAGTTACCTCTCCCGCCCCCAGGGAGTGGGATGTAGGGTAAATTTTTGCGGGTTCGCTTTTCCCCCTCGAAAATAAAAAGTTTTCATTGCGGACATTTTTTTCGTAGATGCGTATTTCTTGAAATATTTCGATGTCTCAAGATAAAAGAATCACCCTAAATGTGTGTGTGTGTGTTTGCTCAAAAATCCATGGCCAAATTTTTGTTCATGCTAGAGGGCAACGATCCCCCCCATTTTGTTCCAAATCCGAAAAAAGGAAAATCCCTAATTTTTGTTTTTTCGTTTTTTTTTTTAATTTTAACTGCTGCTGGTTTTGACTTGAAGTTGCCCATATAAAATGCATGGGGAAAAATCACTTTTTTCCAGTTTTTGAAATCAATTTTTAGGGTTTGAAAAAATGTGACGGGAAAGTATAGAGGCTTGTAGAGAATTATCCAGCGAATAATTTCATGTATCGGAAATATGGGTTTGACACCCCTAACACACCTCCACGAGTCCCTGCAAACTACCTTTAAAACCAAAAATATCAATTCTCCATAAAAACGACCTTTTGGGCACTGTATTCTCGTCTTTTTTTTACCAAAAATGATTTATATTGGTCTATTGGAATATTTATTAACATTGCTTGATTAATTTTAAATTATTTAAAGAAATGGAATTTGTTTAAATAATGTTTCTTACGAAAATTCGCTTTTTTCCGAAAAATTATTATTATTGGTCTAGTGGAATATTTATTAACAATAATTGATTAATTTTCGATTATTTAAACAATTGGATTTTGTGTTAATAATTTGTTTTTAAAATTTGTTTTCTTCATCAAAATCATTATTGTTGGTCTAGTGGAACATTTAACAACATTTAACAACATTTATTAATTAATTTTGAAGTATTAACACAAATTCCATTTGTCTAAAAAATGTTTTTTCCAAAAATTCGTTGAACTGGCTGTCCAAGGTTGTATAATAATGAATTTTCGCATTTTAATTTCACCTTTATTATTTAACAAACCCTTCCTTGTTTCCACAAATTCAATTTGTTCGCTTTTTTCTTATATAATCTCAATCTATATTGTCTATCACTGTGTCGCGACATAATGTTGTTTTTTCGCTATCTGGGAACTTTTTCATATACTCTTTGACCAAATGCAATTAAAAAAATTAAAAATAAAATGGAAAGTTCCGTTCGTAAACGGGGAGGACAGGTATAAAATTATACACAGGTGCAAGGATTTCTGCTAATGATAAACCCACAGGTATACTCGAAATTGTCGATGATGTATCTTAGGAGAAATATTTTTCGAATACGATTCAAAACTTATTCAACTATTATATGTTCCTGTTAAAATTAAGACTTAATTGTTGAAACAATGAAGAAAAATGTGCAAATTTTGTGAAAAAATGATTGTTTAAACAAATTAAAGGTTATTGAAAATCAATAATAATTTATTTTTTATAGAATTGGAAAATATTTTTTAATAAATTTATGTTATTAAAGATAATAAACTGCCAGTTCGACGAATTTGTAGACAAAAAACCCTTATTTCTTAAAAAAAAACAAATGTTTAAGAAAAATTATTCAAACAAATCAAATTTGTTTAAAACTTTGCATATTAATTCACAAATGTTGATAAACATTCCACTGATGAAATAATAATAAACTTTAATAACAAAAAATTTCAAAAGAAAATTATTTAAATAAATTCCATTTGTTTCAATAATTAAAAATAAATAAATTATTATTAATAAATATTCCACTAGTCCAGTAGTAATAATATTCAGAAAAAAAACGAATTTTCACAAAAAAAGTATTTAAACAAATTACATTTGTTTAAATAATTGAAATATATTGAACAATGTTAATAAATATTCCACTAGACCAATATAAATAATTTTTGGTATAGAAAAAAGATGAGAATACAGTGCTCAAAAGGTCGTTTTTATGAAGAATTGGTATTTTTGGTTTTAAGGGTAGTTTTCAAGGACTCGTAGGGGTGTGTTAGGGGTGTCAAAGCCATATGTCCGATACATGAAATTCTTCGTTGGATAATTCTCTACAAGCCTCTATACTTGCCCGTCACATTTTATCAAACCCTAAAAAATTATTTCAAAAACTGAGAAAAATGATTTTTGCCCAGTTAAAATAAAAAAAAATCGAAAAAACAAAAATTAGGGATTTTCTTTTTTCGGATTTGGAACACCAGGGGGGGGGGGGGGGGCCCCATCGGTGCCCTCTAAAAAAAAAGTGTTCTTGAGTCACCCAGTGTATATATATATATATATATATATACCCCTAGACGGCCTAGACATATTGGAGCGCTAATTATCAACAATGTTAGAATCCACACTAGTTTATATCTGCAATTATTAGAAAGGGGCGCCCTTCTTAACGCATACCTTGAATTTACGCGACTGCGGATTCAGATGCAGGTGTATGTAGTAGAAAGGAATCTGTTTTCTTTTTTCGCGACGAAAATAAACTGCAGGAGTGAAAATATTCGAATTCGTGAATTTTTAATAAGAAAGGAATTTGTATGGGTTGACAAATAATCACGAAATACACTAAGAAAAAATGAATATTTAATGAAAAAATAATGATTTATTTCGGCTTGACAGTGATGCTGTGAATTCGGTAGTATAAGTACCTAGAAATATTTCAAATCCTTTGAAATCCCATTATAATACTGAAATTCATTGAAAATTCATTGGAATCTTTTAAAATATCATCAAATATTTCAAATACTTGAAAATTTTTGAAAATCCCTCGACATTTTTTAAAGCTCTTGAGAAATCCTTGAATTTCAAAATAATCGAATATATTTCGAATATTTTTAAATCTCTTGATATTTGTTTCGCAGCTATGGAAAATTCCTTGGTATTTTTAAAAATACCTTAAAATTTTCAAGATTCTTTGGAATCCCTTGACATTTTTTAAAGCTCTTGAAAAATCCTTGAAAGTTTTGAAGTATATGTATATGTGACCGTCCGCGAAGAAAGGGACCTAATGCGTCAAAGCTGCATTTTACAGGACGAGCGATCGTAGCAGAGCCCGCAAGCCAGCATTTGAGTAGTGGGGATGCATCTATGAAAAGCACCCCCTCCACTTACCAATAAACTTTTAGGCACGAGCCAGTGGAGCTCACGGACACGTCTCGTACAGCTCTGTGATAAGTGGTGGGGCTGGCTTTCGTAGGCCTCTTGTTCGGTCTCCGCATAAGCTTATAATGCCTATGTTGGTAGCTTAATAACATAAAAAGTAATTTACTTTAAAAATTTATGATTAATGGAAATGAAAGTGTAACTCAGAAACTATCGATTGGCGTAAGAAAATGAAAATCGATTTTTTGCGCATTAGGTCCCTTTCTTCACGGACGGTCACATACGTTTCAATACCAATGCATATTATGAATTGTAATAATATAAATTTATTGAGATGATACATTTTTCAGGGTAGCTGGGAATACAATTTAATGCAAAATAAGAGATAAATATTAAAGTAATCATGATAAATAAAATTTGTACTTTATATTGCAATATCTGTATAGCTATAGGCAATCTCAGGACGAGGTACATAAATAAATGTAATATACATTTGATATAAAAGTGTTGAACATAATGGAGAAAAGTTCACAGTTTGGACAAAATCAAGTGCGAAGCACGAGATACGTGATGAGAATGTGTTCGTTAAAGATACAGGAGCTTTAACAAAAGAGAATTCACAATCACCAAATTACATTTGTCGATACTTTGACCTTTAGTTTTAAAAGGTCTGTGCACAAATGTGTACAGACTATAGGCTATAGGCCGAACTGGGAACAATAACCGAGAAGTAAGCGAACAAAACATGATATGTGAATCCATTTTTTTTAATTAGTTACGCATCGTTTTAGCATTCTTAAGACTCGAGTACTATGATTATTGACCCTTGGTCCCCAAAAAATGTTATCCCATTAAAATCTCGCTTTAAATATTTTATAACCTTCGAAATATTTAAATAAAAAGATTCGTTAATTTGTACTTGAGAGTTCAATATATGCTTTAAAACTGCATAAATTCAAGCTTACAGGTTCGAAAATTTGATAATATTGGATTACCAGTTAGGTGGTTTACTCTATACAGGGTGCACAGCGTAAAAGAAGCTGAAAAAAGGGGAAATAGGGTGATTTTCTCACGAAAAAGGGGAAAATAGGGGGAAAATTAAACATTTATTTTTATATTTCGAAAAGAACAAACAATCTTTTTATAAGAAATGTTATATTTTAAAATAGTTTTCGATGATTTTTCAATGATTTCTGCCATTAAAGAATTTATTTTTGAAATATTGATATACTCAGGTCGTTGGTAATCCATTCACAGTGATATAAAAAAGTCTGAGAATAAAATAAAATTAGTTAAATACACAATTTTGATATGTTTAACATCGTTCTCATAAATATTTATTTCCAAGATTTGTCATTTCTTTCTCACTCTAATTAATACTAATTAATATCTTCTGTTTTGTTTTTTAAATTTACAATTAAAAATTTTAAGAATTAAAACAAATTTGCCTTCTTTACAATTTTTTGTAAATATACAAAAACATGTTTTTTGGATTGATTCAAACCTGAAATTTCTTCACCTTGAACCAAAGAAACATGTTATCATTTTTTATTCATGCGGGAAACATTTTTTTCGTGGTGTATATAACATTCCAAAATCGCAAAAAAAAAAAATGAAATCCCAAAAATCCTAAATCACGGTAAAAGTTTTCTCCGAGAGAGCAAAGTGGTCAAATGTTTCTTTGGTTCAAGCTGAATAAATTTCAGGTTATATATATTCAACTTTTTTAAAATGTGTGCATATGACTCAATAAAAAAAAAACATTTTTTCTCCACATTTTCAAAAAAATTGTTACTGCGCAAAAAATTTATTTTTTCATAATTTTGTATTATTGTTCACTAGTAAAAGCAATACATATAACAAATTCGTCATAATTTTTGAACCAATAGGAAATATTTTGATTTTGAAATCGTTAAATTTTACTGATTAACATTTTTTTTTCACTTTTGTCGAATGCCAACCCACAAGTTCTTTCCCCTCAGATTCAACGATTTGATTTGTTTTCGAATTTAACTCCGCCCTACTCTTTAGTGCTCTCAAACTCAAATTAAAAGTGGCACAAGTTAAAACATTCAAAATTGCAGTTAATGAATTTGAAATATTCAATTTTTTAATTAGGTAGGTATATAAAGTGTCCACCTTCTAATACTTATTCAAAAAGTATTGTATGTTTTGTATTGTTATTGGTACCTTACTTATTCATGAATAATTTATTGAAGTGCTATACTTGCTTTAATTATTATTCAATAATGGGTACACTTACTAATTTCAGAGAATTTTTTGAAAAAAGAGGAAAAAGGGGAAGTTTTTTGACAATAGGGGAGAAAAGGGTAATTAAAAGAAAAAAGGGGAAACTAAGAAAAAAAGGGGAAGACTGTGCAGTGTGCACCCTGTCTATATATTGGAGTTGAATAACAATTCGATTTTTTCAGATATAGGAGTAAACTTTTTGATTATGGAAGAGCAAATAAAAAAATACCGATTGAGGTAAAAAACTAAAAGTCGATTTTTTCCGCGTTAGGTCCCTTTCTTCACGGACGGTCACATATGATTCTATTTGAATTTTTCTTCATCTCTGGTGTCTTTGAGATACAGCATTTGTCTAATTAGATATTTTCACTCAACCACCACCAGCTAATTTCACTTCATTTAGTGATGAGAGGAAAACAATTGACCAAATGCAAGGGACTAAACCCTATTTTGTTAACCCTTGCTTGCCACACCTCCGCGGTGTAACACGCTTGCCACACTGGGGTGACGGCCACCCCAGCCATAAAAACTGTAATAAAAATTAACTATTATATATTTTACTATCTTTGAAAGTTGGTATTCGTAAGTTTCGTTACCGTTACTTAGTTTTGAGTAGGTATAAGGCTGGCGTCCCATGTGGTCAGAAAACGTCGGCGTAAAGCAGAAGCTCATGAGAGTGAAAGAGACAAATAGATCTGTCCGTCTTTTTCACTCTTACGAGTTCCTGCATTACGCCGGCGCTTTCGACTGCACCTTCATCTATCTATCTCATCGACGATAGGCGAGCTGTCTGTGTTTATTTCAACTCGAGATATTTTTTTTCAGAAGAAGCTTAGGGGAAGTCAATGCATGTACATTTCGGTATATATACGATACCTATGAATCATTTTTTAACATTTTTAATATTTTATTCGTATTTTGAAAAATTCATTTTCGATTTAACGTTTTAGTCATAGTTTATTTACATTTCAAAATGTTTGAAAACTTCCAAATTTTGAGTACCGTTTATATTTTTTAATTAGAACTTTCTGATGACTATTTTCCATGTTGCTTGTGTAAATTCACAAGAACGAATTATTATTTAAACAGTTTCCATAAACGAATAAGCTCAATATTTGTTTACGGAGACAACTAAGAATATCTTTCCGATGACTCTTTTCTACGTTACTTTGTAAATTTACAAGAATTAATAACAGTTTAAACAATTTTCATACAGAAATTTAAAGTTTGCCTATTTTTGAACAATTAGGTAGAGTTTGGCTATTTTTTAACAAATATCCTAAATTTTCTTACAGAATTAGCTAAGAATATCTTTCCAATGCCTTTTTTTATGATGATTTGCAAATTTTCAAGAATTATCAATTATTTATTATTATGTATTCCCAATAAGTCTTTTCTATGATACTTTGCAAATATGTAATAATTACTAATTATTTCAACAATTTTCATAAACCTATTCAGAGTTTGGCTATTTTTCAAAGAATAGGCACAATTTGTTTACGGCGTCAACTAAGAATATCTTCCCGATGACTCTTTTCAATGTTGCTTTGTACATTTACAATAATTATTAACAATTTAAACAATTTTCATAAAAAATTCAGAATTTGGCTATTTTTTAGCGAATAGGCTCAGTTTTTTGCAGAATTAACTAAGAATATCTTTCCGATGACTTTTTCTGTGATGCTTTGTAAATTTCCAATAATTATTAATTATTTCAACAAATTAAGAATTAGGACATTTTTCAATGAATGGGCTTAGTTTGTTTACGGGATCACTAAGAATGTATTTCCAATAACTCTTTTCTGCGGTACTCTGCAAATTTACAATAATTATTAATTATTTAAACAATTTTCATAAGCACATTCAGAACAAATTCTTTACGGAGTCAACTAACATTGTCTTTTCGATGACTCTTTACTATGTTTTATAAATTCACAAGAATTAATAATTATTTAAACAATTTAGATTAAAAATTTAGGTCCCGAAAGCTGGAATTACAAAATTGTCATACAGATATGGGCACTATGCCATCATTTAGTGCGTGTATAGTGCTAATTTATGCTAATTATGCTCCGGTATGCGAAACTCTGAAACTATTAGTGATATTAAATTCTTCTTTGTGCAGGAATTTAGTGCTTATTTAGTGCCAATTTATGCCGCAAAAATTAAATTTTGTGTCCGGATATTTTGGTCAGAAACATGTAGTAGTGCTGGCTTCAGGTGACTGGTATGTGAAACTCGGAAACTATAAGTGATATCAAATTCTCCTTTGTGCAGGAATGTAGTGCTTATTTAGTGCTAATTTATGCCGCAAAAATTAAATTTTGTGCCCGGATATTTTGGTCAAAAACATTTAGTAGTGCTGGCTTCAGGTGACTGGTATGTGAAACTCGGAAACTACAAGTGATATCAAATTCTCCTGTGTGCAGGAATTTAGTGCTTATTTAGTGCTAATTTATGCCGCAAAAATTAAATTTTTTGCCCCGATATTTTGGTCAAAAACATGTAGTAGTGCTGGCTTCAGGTGACTGGTATGTGAAACTCGGAAACTATAAGTGATATAAAATTCTCCTTTGTGCAGGAATTTAGTGCTTATTTAATGCTAATGTATGCCGCAAAAATCAAATTTTGTTCCCGGATATTTTGGTCAAAAACATGTAGCAGTGCCAGCTTCAGCTGAAGCCACAACTCCGGTATGCGAAACTCGGAAAATATTAGTGATATCAAATTCTCATTTGTGCAGGAATTTAGTGCTAATTTATGCTGCAAAAATTAAATTCTGTGCCCCGATATTTTGGTCAAAAACATGTAGTAGTGCTGGCTTCAGGTGACTCTGGTATGTGAAACTCGGAAACTATAAGTGATATCAAATTCTTCTTTGTACAGGAATTTCGTGCTTATTTAGTGCTAATTTATGACGCAAAAATTAAATTTTGTGCCCGGATATTTTGGTCAAAAACATGTAGTAGTGCTGGCTTCAGGTGACTGGTATGTGAAACTCGGAGTGTATAAGTGATATCAAATTCTTTTTTGTGTAGCAATTTAGAGCTTATTTGGTGCTAATTTATGACGCAAAAATTAAATTTTGTGCCCCGATATTTTGGTCAAAAACATGTAGTAGTGCTGGCTTCAGGTGACTGATATGTGAAACTAAGAGTGTATAAGTGATATCAAATTCTTTTTTGTGTAGCAATTTAGAGCTTATTTGGTGCTAATTTATGACGCAAAAATTAAATTTTGTGCCCGGATATTTTGGTCAAAAACATGTAGTAGTGCTGGCTTCAGGTGACTGCTATGTGAAATTCGGAAACTATTAGTGATATCAAATTCTCCTTTGCGCAGGAATTTAGTGCCAATTAAGTGCTCTGGATTTGTGCTAAGCACCAAATCCGGGCACTTTTTTTTACCAAAAATGTGTAGTAGTGGTGGCTTCAGTTGACTCTGGTATGTGAAACTCGGAAACTATAAGTGATGTCAAATTCTTCTTCGTGCAAGAATTTAGTGCCTATTTAGTGCTAATTCATGCCGCAAAAATTAAATTTTGTGCCTGGATATTTTGGTCAAAAACATGTAGTAGTGCTGGCTTCAGGTGACTCTGGGATGTGATACTTGGAAACTATTAGTGACATATAATTTTCCTTCGCGGAGGAATTTAGTGCCAATTAAGTGCTCTGGATTTGTGCTATGCACAAAATCCACAGCACTTAATTGGCACTAAATTCCTGCACAAAGAAGAATTTGATATCACTTATACTTTCCGAGTTTCACATACCAGTCACCTGAAGCTGGCACTACTACATGTTTTTGACCAAAATATCCGGGCACAAAATTTAATTTTTGCTGCATGAATCAGCACTAAATAGGCACTAAATTCGTGCGCAAAGTAAAATTTGAGACCACTAATAAAATACTTTTCGAGTTTCGCATACCGGAGTTGTGGGTTCAGCTGAAGCTGGCATTACGACATGTTTTTGACCAAAATTACCGAGCACAAATTTTTTTTTTCTGCAGCATAAATTAGAACTAAATAGGCACTGAATTATGGCATAGTGCCCATATCAGTATGACAATGTTGTAATTCCAGCTTCCGGGACCTTAAAAATTTAGAGTTTGGCTATTTTTCAACGAATAGGCTCAATTTTGTACAGAATCAGATAAGAATATCTTTCCGGTGATATGTTTCTATAATGCTCTGCAAATTTCAAAGAATTCATTATTATTTAAACAATAGGGTCATCCACTAATTTTTTTTTATTTTTGCATATTAAAGTATATGTTCTAAAATCACTAATAATACCAGCATAGTGTGGAAAAAACTTTTTTTGGAATTTATATTTGAAATAGAAAAATTTGTACACATTTAAAATTCCTATTTCTTTCGCGCCCATTCCGCCATCTTGATGTGACGTAGCTAGCTGCCAAACGCTTGTAAATAAGCCGGGCGATTCACGTTTTTTCCATAAAAATGCAAAAAAATCAGCGCTATCATTGGTATTTTGTGCCTCAATGCAAGAAAACGTCTGTAAAAAGTCCAGGAAAATTATTTATATCTATACCCAAAGGTGAGGAATGAAAAAAATGGTACAAAATTGTTCGTCGTGACATGTGCCCTACCGCATCTTTAACGCCAACAGTATATGTTGCGAAGATCATTTCAACTCTACAAGTAAATATTTTTATTTTGAATAGAAAAATATATTTAAAATATGCTTTTTTGATAACATAAAGTTCGTAATTGATTGATGTTCAACGGTGTTCTATATATGGGGTGTCGGGATGTAAGTGAGGCGGTATAATCTCGCGAAATCAAATCGTTTATTCACGCAACAAGTATTATAAAATAAAATATTTATAAAAGTAATTATAAATATTATAATTATGAATTTTATAACAATTTTGTAAAAGTATTCGTGAAAGTATTTATAAAAGCAACTATACAAAAAAGTGAGGTTAGTTTTTCTGAATTCAATATTGCATGTATGATTGTATGTTACGATAGGCCTAAAGCAATTATCATTCTAAACTAATAAATTAAATGAATAAAAATAAATATTTCAAAAAGTTGTCGTCATTTATGCCATTTGCTTACTTTTTCGCTTTCACTCCTCGAGTGACAGCAACATTGAAACTGTAGCACTTCGAAAAGAAATCGATAGTAATAAGTGTACTCACTTTTGGCAAATTATCCAAACTGGTTTTTACGTATCTAGGCATATTGATACTTCATAAAAATAAACTCTTTTTGACAAAAAACGTTGATAATTAATTATTTCGATTGTTTTTATCAAACTGACCATGTATTTTCTTCGGTTTTGACGGCGCGTGACGTCACACCACGTGTTTCGAGCCGTGAGGGCGCCACATGTTTTCTTTTATAAATCGACATTGACTGTGGATATTTTATCACTTTTTAATAAATTATTATAAATTACTAAATAATAGAAATTAAGTTCCAATTGCACATTTCAATTCTTTGGGAGTCAGAGTTTATAAAAAACTCAACTGTAAGGTAAACAACATTTTTGTGGATGACCCTATTTTCATAAACAAATTGAGAGTTCGACCATTGTTCAAGGACTAGGCTCAATTTGTTTACGGTATCAATCAAAAATGTTTTTCAAATAACTCTTTCCTATGTATGATACTTGGGAAATTTACAATAATTATTCATTATTTAAACATGTTTATCAACATAAGCAGAATTTAGCTATTTGTAAAGGAACAGGCACAATTTGTTTACGGAGTCAACTAAGTATGTTTTTCCGAAGACTCTTTTTCTATGTTTCTTTACAAATTCTGATTTTGGCTATTTTCAACGAAGAAGCAAAATTTTTTTATAGAATTAACCAAGAATATCTTTC